>JACXGM010026309.1:0-14935 GCA_016801145.1 Umbra pygmaea | reverse complement strand
AATCTCCAGCACACTGATTGGTTTAAATCTCCAGCACACTGATTGGTTTGAATCTCCAGCACACTGATTGGTTTAAAAGCATAATTAGGATGGAAATTCCACTTAAGATTTTCCCTATTTTTGGTTTCGGTCAAATCGCCTTTTGAATGGGAGGGACACTAATTTGATAGCGTTTTAAAAATAGCAATTTTGATGCTAACAGGGCACTACACTGCGACCGAAATGGTCACATTTGCGACCTTTTGAATGGGTCCCAAATGTATCACTGATTATTTTGTGCTCAGGTTTTTGGCAATGATTTATTATGAGCATTTATTAAAACAGTAATGTGTATTTTAAGAATACGTTTTATAACGTGCTCTGAGCATTCAACACATCTAGTTGGCTTTAGCCCCATGACCCCTTCATCACCCTCCCGGAATGGTGTAGCCTAATGTTGATTTTAAAAAATCGACCTCTCGTCAAGACGCATGCAGCAATCGCATATATATCTCAACATACTCAAATCTGAAGTGTTGAAATGAAGCGGAAAATTTACACGTTCAAGTGTAACAAACCATCACTTGATGTCGATTCGCCAGGTCAAACGGAACCTGAGAGTGAGAATGATGATGCTGAGAAGGATTCATCAGGGAAAACACACGATACGGATAAATGAATTTCAACACCAGTAGCTCAAAGAATACCAGTAGTTAAGGTACCAACATGGAGCAATGCACTGTGTGTAGCCTACTGTAAATTATGTGGGCCTTCAATTGTAGTTCTGTCCAAATTTGTAACGGCATCAAAACAATTCAAACATGAAATATTGAAGCTTCAAAATGATAGTATGAAGAAATGGAAGTGTAGAGACAGGTACTGTACATATCCTGTAATGCAGCAGCACTCCCGACTGCATTTTGGTGTCAAGATTCAGAAAACCGCACAAATGAGGAATCTGAAATTATAATTAAGTTAAATGTAGCGTAAATTATAGCCAAAGAGGAAATCGCATTCACCAATATAAATCGCAAATTATTCTTTTGAAGAACGGGGTGGCTATTAATCAAACATGCACACCACAGATCATATGCTGAATTTATTGGAGTAATCTCAGACACTCAAGCAAAAGATCTGTGCCAAACTTTCTTCGACCCAGTAGCCTACTTGTCATTCATAACAGCGATACCGACATCTCCACGAAATAGTGTGAAATAATTTTTGCTGGCGTCATTGAAAAGGGAAGGCCTTCCATGCAAAAGGAATTTTCATTACTTATATAGATTTAATTATAAAGGCTGTAATGATTTATGTAGGCCTACTGTACAATTTTTTCAATCTTTAATACTGAAAAACCAATTGCTGCTGAAAATGTATTATTATGTTATTTATGGTTTACATTTATTTTATTTTTCCTTAAGAGTTCAAGAGTCTGCCCATCTGTGGCACCATACCATGTTGAAAACTAAAATAAATTAATTTGGCACTTCATAATGTACAGTATTTTCTTTTGCAGTAAATCTATCCCAATCAATGTTAAAGAAAACAAGAAGGCATGTGGTTTAAAAGATGACAAGTAATTAATGTGCACATCTGTATGAAATACAGGTTCAGTATTGTAAAGTATTATCCAGAGCGGCATATTGTAAATATTTAGTGCGATCAAATCAAGTTTTGCTCCAGTAACTGAAAAAGTTAGTAGCGCAAGTGCCACCGGTGGAAAAGGTTAGTGTAGACCCCTGACTAAGAAGGGTCGACACAACATTAACACTTTGCTCTAAGTATCACCAGGGGCTGTACACATGAACTCAAGCATTGAGAACATTGTATGTGTACACAGAGTTTACTAAAAATAAAGGTTTTGTACAACTCCCCTTAGCAGTTTGTGTTTCTGGTGGCTGCTTTTTGCCTCTGTGTACACAAACAATGTTCTCAATGCTCAATGCTTAAATTTCAAGCCGACAGTACAATGGTAAGTTACATATTGCCGCTAAACACTTTCAATCAGGAGTTCTAATAAATAACTTTGAAAATTGATAAGTGTCTCTCATTATTGGCAATAGGCCCCAAAAAATTCTAAAAAATATATTTTGGTTAAAAATTAAGATGTCTAACAAGAGTGGTGGGGGGTACGTTAATGCTAGACGAAAACCGCTAAAAATAGTTATTTAAAATTTAATTTTCAAAAATAAAATGTTGGCAACCGTTTCATAAGCCCATTAACACATTCTAGACTGTGAGTTGCCAGGGAATAACCACACACCTGAGCATTTTAAGCCACTTGGCCTTCAGGTTATTGCCTGGCAACGCACAGTACAGTTTGTTGTGTGTTAATATTTACATAATAACTTACCATCTTACCAGCTAGGTCATAAAACTGACCATTTATTAGTCTGTGTTTATCAACACTTTATAGATTATTGTCCTATTTGATGCAGAAGTCCTCTCTTTCTCTTCAAGCAACAACACACAATTTGTTCTCACAAAACGCACAACTGGCCATCTCATTCGCTGTTGTTGTTGTTGTATGTAGCTTTGGGTGGAGGAGGCAATGAGAGATATAACCCCTGACTATAAGTCTCTGATTTAACCAACTTGTAACAGTGTTTATGTACTAACGGATGTGTAGTAACACGCTGTTGTTAGGCACGATTCTGATAAAAAGTGGAATCACGCATCACGACATGAATGGATACTCTATATTTATATCTCTATAAATAATAAAACTACCCGTGAAGCGCTCAAAACATCCCTCATAACAAGTTAAGCGCTCAAAAACAGTACCTGTTCACAGAAGAATCATGGTCCAGCACTGAAAATGCTCCGTCACAAACCAACCACTCACGTATAGATGGTTCCGGCAAAAAGAATAAAATGCTTTGACAGCGACAAAAAAATAAAATAAGATGTTTAAGCATTTTAAATTGATTTGCCAGATATGTTGGGCCCTGTGAAAATCATATAGCGTCTTACCCAGCGGTGGTGTCGGCGCGATGCATACAATGGAATTCACTATTTGATACTAGACTGATATGCTGGATTCACACCAGGCAATGCAATTTGGTTGAGTTCCCGGTGAAGTCCATTCATTTCGATAGTTAGCAATGCGCTCCGCTGCGGCAATTAAATGTGGATGTGGTGCGGCGGGTGCGTCGCAAGAGTTGAAATAATCCAACTTGTGCGGTGCTTTTCTGAACGGCACCAGAACCGGAAGTCGATGTACCATTTTTATTTAGAAAGATAACAACATACAAAACTCTCGTAGTAGAATACAATATGTATATACAATACAAATGTTGTCTAAGTTAGAATTCATTATGTAAGTACAAGTAACAACAAAGAATAAAAAAAATCAACAGAAAAAGGGGGAGATACTCAAAAATACAAATTAAAGGCAAAAAGGCTAGAGAAGATAAAATTAACATTTAGAGCAGCACAAGGAGAGATTAATCAAAACAGTAGTTTCCTAGATATGTTATTACACATTTGTCTTGCAATTTTACTTGATCTGATCTTTTTCAGTGAGGAAAAAAACAGTTTAAAATAATTTATAATCCACACAAAGGAAAGCTGGATTCACACCAGGTCCGGCAAACTGGTTGCATTGCGGCGGAAGTCCATTCATTTCAATAGGAAGCAATGTGCACCACTGTGACAAATCTACCAGAACCGTCAAAATGTGGATGTGGTGAGGCAGATGTGTCACAAGAGTTGAAATAATCCAACTTGTGCTGTGCTTTGCCGTACGTTGCCAGAACCGGAAGTTGATTTACCTCAGAGAAAGAGCTAATATGTCGCTTTCATCTATGGGTGTGTGAGATTGCAAGACAAGCTTTGACAGCTCAGTAGATAGTTTTCGTATTGTCAATGAACACTAAACTGAAAACAGCTCCTGTCAGTCGCCTTGCTGGAGGTGGACAGTTGTATTCAATGTTGCCCACCATCTCGTAGATGCGGAAGATTAATTATGATGTTGATTGCAGTGTACAAGTGTGTCTGCATTACAATGCCGTACAGGGATTTTTTTGCTGTGTCTGGTGTGAATTCAGCTTTAGAACATCTCCACTTACTGCAGTGAATATGATATTTACCCATAAAAATAATCATATTGACTAAATCTGATACTAAAGAATCTAAATCATCCATATAAAAGAAGATGTGTGACAAAGTGAGAGTAGGGATATTATTGATCCTAAGAGACAGCCAGTTATGCATCTCGGACCAGAAGCTGTTGGACACACGGCAAAAAAAGTGTGTTCCAGAGTCTCATCAGCCGTCTCACAAAAAAAACACAAGGGTCTACATCAAATTTAAATCGTCTTTAAAGAAAGTCAGTGACCAGATATATCTTGTAAATTATTTTAAAGTGAGTTTCTTTGACTTTTGTGGAAACGGGCCATTTAATTAATTTAAAATGTGTTTTTCCTATGGACAATGAACCCAGATGGTAAAGTTGGTAAGGGTCTTATTCTTTCATATAACAATGTGCTTTGAATTAACTGTAATAATGGAATAGGTATTAAGTACAATTTAAATTAGATTTGTTTAAGAACGCTTTATATTCCAAAAATATACCATTATCATCAATAACATCATTCACAAAAAGAATGCCCTTTTCATACCAATCATACATAAATAATGATATCCTATTGATTTTAATGACCCTATCACGGGGAGAAAGGTTACACGTTGGAAGTTTGATAACTTAACAGGAATTTTGGTCGCCTCAAAATCAAATTTTAAAAGAACGTCAAGCCCTCCTACTTTTTAAAATAAATGTCTAGGTGTGTGGAACCACACAGAATCTGGTCGGGATAGATATGCTTTCCACCAGTTAATCTTAAAGGCCCCAAAGATTGACTAAAAGTCCAATGCTGTAATACCACCCATATTGTACTCCTTAACCAGCTGTGATTTCTTAATGTAATGGGTTTTAGTCTTCCAAAGGAATTGGAAAATAATTGAGTTGGCTTTCTTAACATTACTGGAAGAGACATATAGGGAGTGACATGGATAAATTATTTTGTAAATACCTTCTGTTTTAGATAAAGTAACTCTACCACAGTTAGTACAATCTCTGGTATGCCATTGACTCAAAGATTTCTTCATATCTAGTAAACGGTTAGAAAAATTAACATCTTCCCTTCTGATAGCATTTTTAGATGATGTCCCGATAATCTATTATGTCTAGTAGTAATCTGATTATATATATTTCTACTCTTCATGAAAGCTGATTGACACTCATCAATAATATGTGATAATCCCTCATTTAGACAACTGGCATAGACATGTGCCAGCAATACATAGTCATTACATAACAAGGTAATTGGTCTCCAATTATCCAATAAAATATTATCTTTGTTAGGTTTGGGAATTATCATGACCGAAAGAATGAGATCCAGGGTACAAGCTGCCAAAATGGGTTTCCTCAGGAGGGTGGCGGGCGTCTCCCTTAGAGATAAGGTGAGAAGCTCAGTCATCCGTGAGGATCTCAAAGTAGAGCCGCTGCTCCTTTGCGTTGAAAGGAGCCAGTTGAGGTGGTTTGGGCATCTGGTAAGGATGCCCCCTGGGCGCCTCCCTTGGGAGGTGTTCCAGGCACGTCCAGCTGGGAGGAGGCCTCGGGGAAGACCCAGGACTAGGTGGCGGGATTATATCTCCAACCTGGCCTGGGAACACCTCGGGATCCTCCAGTCGGAGCTAGATAATGTGGCTTGGGGAAAAGGAAGTTTGGGGTCCCCTGCTGGAGCTGCTGCCCCCGCGACCCGATCCCGGATAAGCGGATGAAGATGGATGGATGGTTTGGGAATTAGAGTGATGAGACCATGTTTCATAGTGGGAAAAAGATGACCTTCTAAATTGACATTATAGAGCAATTCCCTGATATCATTCCAAAAGAAAGATAGAAACTCCACGGTTAGCCCATCTATTCCGGGTGATTTCCCCTTAAACATCTGTTGAACTGCTGAGTCTAGCTCCTCAATTTTTAGCTCATCTTCCATAAATTGTTTAAAGTTATCATCCATTGTTTTTTAAAACCCTTAATCTTATCTAACAAAAAAAGGGATTCATACCAGTTACTATAAAAAGCTTTGATGTTTTAATTTACTTCTTCCTGAATTTCAACAATATTTTAATATTATATATATATCTTCCGGATATATTTCTTTTACTGTCTTTGTTTTTCCAGACTTAAAAAGTAAGACAAGTTTTTTTCCCCTTCTTAAATCCAACGAGCCCTTGAATGAATAAATGCTCCCTTGGCCTTTTCCAGATAAATATTATCCAGATGGGACTGTAGATTGTTCAACTCAGTCTGCTCCTCCAGTGTCAAATAGTTTTTACAGCACAGTGTGTTGATGCGACTAATCTTTTATTTTTAAGTGTTGATGATTGCTTACTTGTCCTAATAGCCTTCTGTTTAACTTTGAATTTAAACCATTCCCATGTACTCAGGTAGGACATTTCCAGTTCGTCTACTTCTCTAACCAGTTGTTTAACTACACTACAAAACTCAGTATCTTCCAAAAGGGTATTGTTGAATTTCCATATGGAGTGGATGTTATTCTCTCTTCCACCAGGAGAAGGTGTCAAGGAAATCACCCAATTATCAGTCAGGGGTGATGCTGAAATTTCACATCTGCTTATCTCATTAACTAGATTGTCTGAGATTAACCAATAATCCAATATTGAGCGTTGGCCATTTTTAGATGGATTGAACCAGGTAAATTGTTTTTTGGTTGGGTTTTTCATTCTCCAATAATCTATTAGATTGGCCTTTGTGATCAATTCAACTATTGTTTCATCAAAGGTGTGACAGTGTCTCTTTAATGGGAGGCGGTCTAACCAAAGATCAGGGGCAAGGTTAAAGTCTCTTCCTATTACTAATCTATTAATTGAAAAGAGCATTTTCCATCCTTCTACGTACTTACTTAAGGATGAGAGGAGACTATTGCCACATTTCAGGCTTCAAACATAAATATATAAAACTGAAATTTTTTGTGAAGAAACAAAAACAAGTGGGACACAATCATGAAGTGAAACGAAATCTATTGGATATTTCAAACTTCTTTAACAAATAAAAAACGGACAAATTGGGCGAGCAAAATTATTCAGCCCCTTTACTTTCAGTGCATACAAGGAGAAGACTGATCAGAGATGCAGCCAAGAGGCCCATGATCACTCTGGATGAACTGCAGAGACCTACAGCTGAGGTGGGCGAGTCTGTCCATAGGACAACAATCAGTCATATACTGCACAAATCTGGCCTTTATGGAAGAGTGGCAAGAAGAAATCCATTTCTGAAAGATATCCATAAAAAGTGTAATTTAAAGTTTGCCACAAGCCACCTGGGAGACACACCAAACATGTGGAAAAAGGTGCTCTGGTCAGATGAAACCAAAACCGAACTTTTTGGCAACAGTGCAAAACGTTATGTTTAGCGTAAAAACAACACAGCTCATCACCCTGAACACACCATCCCCACTGTCAAACATTATGGAGGCAGCATCATGGTTTGGGCCTGCTTTTCTTCAGCAGGGACAGGGAAGATGGCTAAAATTGATGGGAAGATGGATGGAGCCAAATACAGGACCTTTTTGGAAGAACCTGATGGAGTCTGCAAAAGACCTGAGACTGGGACAGAGATTTGTCTTCCAACAAGACAATGATCCAAAACATAAAGCAAAATCTACAATGGAATGGTTGACAAATAAACATATCCAGGTGTTAGAATGGCCAAGTCAAAGTCCAGACCTGAATCCAATCGAGAATCTGTGGAAAGAACTGAAAAATGCTGTTCACAAACGTTCTCCGTCCAACCTCACTGAACTCGAGCTGTTTTGCAAGGAGGAATGGGCAAAAATTTCAGTCTCTCGATGTGCAAAACTGATAGAGACATACCCCAAGCGACTTACAGCTGTAATCGCAGCAAAAGGTGGCGCTACAAAGTATTAATAAATACCACAACAGGTATAAGCCTAAACAAGGTAAACATTCAGTGTCTGCAATATGTGGGCATGCAAACATATTTGGAGTTATCAACGTAACATTAACCAAACCCCAATCATAGCACCGGGTTCATTAACCTTGGATGTTGTGTGATGCATTAATAAACAAAGTGTGGGTAGTGTCAATACTTACAATCAGAGGGGGTTATGTAGATTAAAGATTCTCTGACAAACGTAATTGTAGGCTGGACTTCTGACAACAATACAAATGATAACAAAACAAGTAATCAGATTGGGTCCACTCTCCAGTTATCTATCAGAACATATCCTTCTTTCAGAAGTCAAATGCCCTTTTACCTGCCTTTCTGGCTTCTTGGACAAGTGGCCACAGCTTTGCATGCGCCTCCCGGTCTTCTTTCCAGAAGTCTTCTATGAAACGAATGTGCATGTCCTTACACACTCTCGCATCCTTGGATTTCTTCCAAACATCATCCTGCACCGTTCTCATCCCTAACTGAATGATGCGTTTCTCGGTGTGTTATTTGAGAAAGCAGCGTCGCCTTTCCTTCCCAGCCTGTGAACAGTGTCTACGGTGTTTTGCAGGCGCTCCACAGACATTGGAACAACTCTTGTCAGTATCCCGATGACATTTTCTCTCGTGACCTCTCCATCCTTTTCAGTGAGACCAATCAACCTCATATTCCACCTTCTTTTGTTCCTGGTTTGCCCTGCACATGCTTCTTTTAACAGGCTGTTTTCTCTCTGAAGGCCTCCTATTTTCTTCTGAAGCATGCAGATTTCTTGTGTTTTCATTCACTGCGGCTGTGTTAGCTTCAACACGTCTGTTGAAAATTTTTAAAAGTTCTGTCTGTTCGTCCATTTTTCTGGTCAGAGCTTGTACAGCTCGTAGAATTGCAGCACCAGTATTCGCGTCTTCACTTTCCATTATGTTTCTAGGTTTCTTTGGATTTGGCTGTTTAGTTGACGTGTGTTCTTTGTTAATTTTGCCTTTTTTGGATGGATGTTGCATCGCTTCCATTTCTTCCTCATTGTCAAAATCTTCACATGCCTCTGTAAGGGTAACTCGGTGTTTCCAACGATCAGAGTCGCCTACATACTAAGGCTCCCGTGTGTTTAGTTATTATTTGTTAGAATACAGAGTTATGGTTTATATTCAGGAATTACGCACAGGAGTGTTGTTATACAGTGGGTTTCCTTTTTGTTAGGATATGTGGATCTGATACACATACACATGTTTTGGTGGAAAAGTTGTCTATGCATCTCTATGCCTAGCTTCACCTGGGACTCTAGGACAGGTGTGGCTGATTATGTTTGTTACTTGATTTTACCCAGAGTATTTATGCCTGACTGAAACATGTGCTCCTAGTCGAGTATTGCTTATCTGTTGCATATGTTCCAGACCTGTGCCAAAAGTGCTGCCACTCACTCCGCCATCTTGAAAATCCCGGAAGTTGACTTATCACCGAGGAGGAGATAATGGCTGCGTCTCAGTACACATAGTATGCATACTATATAGTACGCCAGACTACGATTAGTATGTCCAAATTCATAGTATGCAAATATAGTATGTCAGTAGTCCCCGGATGGTCTACTATTTCCGGGGGATTTTTGAAGTATGCAACCCTGCATGCTGTTTAGCCTGATATAGCCCACAATCCTTTGCGACACAAAATAGGAGGTGTTTCCCGAAGCCGGTCCTTCTTTGGCAGCGTTTACATGTAAGTATCCAAAAGTTAGGTAATAACAAACATATCATTACATTAGTTTTTTGTTATTGTATCAATATTAAATAAAGTTTAAATGAAATTCAAACAGGTTGTGCCAAATGTTTAATGTTCAAACTTTGCGGGCTTCGTCGCTTGTGGAAGTTCTAATTTTAGATGCAACATTATGAGGTGTTAGTATGTCCCAATGCTAGCATACTCACTTACTATATACTTAATAGTACGTACTTTACCACCACCTGCTTAGTAAGTACTTCTAGTATGTCGTATGCATATTGGGATTCAACCAATGTCGCTTTCACCTATGGGTTCATGGGATTTCAAGAAATGCTTAGTAGATAGTTTTCGTATTGTCAATTAATAATAAAATGAAAAAGCTCCTGCTAGTCGTCTTGCAACATTGTCCACCATCTTGAAGTTGCAGAAGATTGATTATGATGTTATGCTGCATTCCATTTGGCTCGGAAGTGGGAGGTCGGAACTAGGAATGACGTCACACCCGAGTAAAACAAGTTGATCGCATTCCAGTTACCCAAGTGGGAAAACAAGTCAGCCATACATGTAGCATTCAACTAGCCATGTTCGCCATTTTTAGCAAAACCAGTTGATAAAATGCATTTTGGTGTGTTTTCACACCTTCTAACGCTGTAGCAGTAGCATTATGTCCAGAGACAACAGTTGGACAGTACGGTGTATACAACAATTTATGTGAAAAATAAATAAAACCATTACTAAAAATTAACAGTAACAACAACTTTCATTTACTGTTGATACAGGGTGCTGGCATCTTGGAAAATGAACTTGGGGGTAGTAAAATATCTCCAACTTCGCCACTAGGAATTTCCCACTTGGGTGGGCATTTCACTTAAATTCCGACTAGGAACTTGGAATCTCTGACCTCCGAGTACAAATGGAACTCGGCATTAGGCCCGGAAGTTGAAGTAGCTCTGGGTGGATTCTGATGCCACCTGGCTATCACCTTACATTAGCATCCCATTCATTTTAGGGGTCACTTTGACAGCAAATAAATGTACATCCGAAGCATTTTAAGACTCTATTTGTCCATTGTTTATTTCAAGACAATGTATAAAAGGCTCCATTACCTTGTATCTCACGTTATGGCCCCGTATCAACAGTTTTTAATCAAGTATACTATTTTTGTCTCATTTGCACAACGGGTTTGTTTTCTATGTACTTTTTGGAAATAGGGTTCACAAACTCTCAAGCATCACTGTATAAAATTAAGAGGGGAGACAAAAACACAAAATAATTGATGAGTCAAAAGATGTAAAACATTAAACTAACTGATCTGAATGATCAGTTCACTTCAGTGATTCAGAATGTCCATCACTAATAATTGTAGTGGTCCTCATCAACAATAATATTACACAGATTTCATTGTAGTGACCTCAATGTCCACACTTCCATTTTATTGGTGGAGGTCAATAAACAACGAATATGCCAGCTTAGAAAGGCCACATATGAAAGTGTGAGATTTAAAAATTCCCCCTCCATTATAACTACTAAGTTTGTGTTGCCGACATAACATAGTGTTGCCAGGGGAACGTGTTTGCCCCCCCTGCTAGAACTGCGCCTGCATTGGTTGTTTTCTTAATTGACACCAATCATATCTTTTAACAGCATTCTCTTTGGGATTTCTACCTGCAGGGTTGCCAGATTTAACGGTTTCCCACCCAAATGGGTGGTTTTGCAATCTGTTTTGTGGGCAAAAAAGGGTTTGCGCGGGTGGATAAAAATTGGGCTGGTTTAAGATCAGTTCGGCTGGTTTTTGTAGCTGAAACACGGGCACATCAGATCTTTCTTCCTGCGACCCTCTGTTCAGCAGGCAGTCTCAATCAATCACTCACTCACACAAACCCACTACAGCTGTGGCTGACGTGCCCCCTAAACTCACAACTGACACTCCCAATACCTTCAGCTCACGTCACACACAGGCACCACCCGCACCTCAAACACACTAATGTTGCCTCTGCAGGTTTTTCAAACCAACCTGGGCACTGACACATTTTGACACATTATGTGGAATCATTTAAAGATGCTGAAGAAATCCACTGTTTCCAGGATTTCACTTTTGGTGCTCTAAAATTGCTCACACTCCCCATTTCCAACGTAAAAAAAACCCTACGAAACAGGATGGGCTTACCCTTTCTTTCAATGTTGATGCACGTGCGCACAGGTCTTGTCATAATGGCTTGACATCAGCTACATTCCGTCTGCCCAGAAAGTTGTTGATAAAATTTGAATCTAGTATATACTCAAGCTTTGGTGTTAATCTAAATATTCTTAATAACAATTGTTCAAAGCGATCTTCATGAAAACTCACCCTCCTAACTGTCTGACAGGGAATAACCTAGCTAAGGCAGTTTGACCTGTGAGTTTTTGTGAATAACATGTTATTCAGAATTATTTAATCAACACACCATTGTTCATGTTATTGTGTTCATTAAATGATTCTAAACAACAATTATGCAAAGTGATTCTGGTCAAAACTCCATGCCCAACTGCCTGTATTAGACCTAATTGTTGTAAATCACAGGTGTCAAACTCAAGTTTGCTATTATATTTGGTAGAGATGTGTAGAGATGACCCACCATGCATGAACATTCTGCTTCTGCAAAGAGTGCACTGACACCCCTGTTCTAAATAATATGTTCAACGTGATTTTCATGAAAAAGCTAGGCTTAACTGCCTGTCTCAGGTAGGGGCTTGACTCCTTGGTATTAATTGTTCTAAATCACAGGTGTCAATTTCAAGTTTGCCTTTAACCTATACTTTTCTGATTTTAAAATGTATTCAACACCACTTTGTTTGGTAAACAGTGATCATCGGATCATCCTTTCTCATGTCAGTTTATAAACTGCTACTTTTATCAATCTCTGATCAATCTTTTACCATCCTTCTCTGTTTCTCTCTCTCTCTGTCACACACACACACAGACAAAATGTCCTCTCCTGATTTTTTTAAGGATTTATCTAAGGAGTTCACCTGCATGCTTTCTGATTGGTTGGAAGTTTACAATTTATTCAACACCACTTTTTTATATACAGTATTTAATGTTTCAATTCCCACTGATTCTTGCGTACTCCTTACATGGCGTTAGTAGTTTTAAGAAGTAGGAGTTCGTATACATATTCAGGGGAGCTATTAAAGGACAGGTGGTATTTGTGATCTTGTGGTGGGCCGGTCTGGGCCTAAATGCCAGGGCCAATTTTTGGTCCCAGTCCACCCCTGGCCCCATATGCAACAAACTGTGATGCACTGTGTTCTGACACCTTTCTATCAGAACCAGCATTAACTTTTTCAGCAATTTGAGCTACAGTAGCTTGTCTGTTGTATCAGAACACAATGACCAGCCTACCCACGTGCATCAATGAGCCTTGACCACCCATGACCCTGTCGCAGTTTCACCATTTTTCCTTCCTTGGACCACTTTTCTTTTTATAGATACTGACACTACAGACAAGGAACACCCCACAAGAGCTGTAGATTTGGAGATGCTCTGACCCAGTCATCTAGCATCACAATTTGGCCCTTGCTTTTTTCTGATCCCATAATTCTACCATCTCTCTCCCATTGTGCTCTTAATCAAGGCATCAAGTAGAATAACTGCAATTATGGGGGTATTTGTATTTTTCTTTAATAAATGTATGTGTACAATTGTGTCTAATTTATTGACGTTAGCATAACGGAGTTGACTATGGCTAACCTTATACCGAGTTTTACAGTGTATTATTACAGTAACCGTAAATTATTCAATGTTACTTAGCTAGCTAACGTTAGAGAAAGCTAGCTAACTAGTAAACAATTGACTGAAAGCTGTGTGTGTTGTAAAAGTAACATGTTTTTGTTGTCAATATTGAGCAAGCATTAATACATGCATTTGATAGATGGTGAATTTCAGGCTTGGCAGGATCTTGGTTGAAATGATGGTTTCAGGAGTCAGGTTGCGGTTGAAATAGAATGCTTTAATAAAGTTCTCCTTGTTATGATTACAGGGTCATCTCATAACAAGGCATGTAAGACGTGTTGTGGCAAATGCCCCGAATGGTCATATGGAACTGACTTATATACCCTTTGCATTGTTGTTCACAAACCTTCTAGAAGGTTCTCCTCAGACTCGTCACTGTCTCATGTGAGAACATGTGCTGGTCACCTCAACCTCTGCCTACGTAGGTTCACTATCTTAATGTCCAGGCCACTGCTCCTAACCTTGAGTGTCTGAACATATATGATCCATACTACGTAGTGTACTCCTTTCCGAATAACTCAGTAACCCTTATCTGTCTAATGTCCTGTCAGTAAAATGTCCTGTTCTATTAGTCTGAATGGCATCTACATGTATTAGACCTGTGGTGGAATTACAGTCTAACCTACAATAGTTCATATAGTTAAAAGCAGTCTAATATATAACAGAGTTATAAGCTATAAGTCCTAAGCCATAAGCTAATGCTTATTCTGATGTTATAATATAATAACTGTAAGGGCTCTCTCTCTGTCCTAAGTCACTCTTGGCCTTGCTTCCTTGTCTACTCTCCTAAAGGAAAGTCTTATCTGGCTTGACCCTGAATCTCCTCCCTGTCTGTCTTGTATGTTCTAGAATCTTCCTACAGGCTCCAACTATTGCCATATAACTCTCTCTAATAGTAATACCATTCTAAAGTCAGAAGTGAAGCTTCACCTTTTCTACCCCTGGTATATATCTATGGTATTGTTAAGTTAGAAGTGAAGCTTCACCTTTTCTACCTTCACCTTTTTGATTGGTCGCTATGCTTTTAATTGCACTCATTCTTTGATCAATCCGGAAGTAATTGTATGTTATATAGGCAGGGGGTTTGTTGCCTTGACACTCAGCTGTTTGTCGCCAATGCCACATTTTCGCTTTGAGGTACTCTTGCTTGCGCTGCGTGGTTAGGGGACTTTGACAGGTAATGCATTATTGTTAATGTGTTTTACTTAAGACTCGTCTGTGATAGGATCGTTAGGGGACTTTGACAGGTAATGCATTATTGTTAATGTGTTTTACTTAGGACTCTTCTGTGTTAGGATGGTTAGGGGACTTTGACAGGTAATGCAGTATTGTTAATGTGTTTTACTTAAGACTCTTCTGTGTTAGGATGGTTAGGGGACTTTGACAGGTAATGCAGTATTGTTAATGCGTTTTACTTAAGACTCTTTTGTGTTAGGATGGTTAGGGGACTTTGACAGGTAATGCAGTATTGTTAATGTGTTTTACTTAAGACTCTT
>JACXGM010026308.1:0-14936 GCA_016801145.1 Umbra pygmaea | reverse complement strand
AATTAGAACTGGCCTGTGTTTCTATGAAGGAATATGGATTAAATTTGAACTGACCTGTGTTTCTATAGAGGAATATGGATTAAATTAGAACTGGCCTGTTTCTATAGAGGAATATGGATTAAATTTGAACTGACCTGTGTTTCTATAGAGGAATATGGATTAAATTAGAACTGGCCTGTGTTTCTATAGAGGAATATAGATTAAATTAGAACTGACCTGTGTTTCTATGAAGGAATATAGATTAAATTAGAACTGGCCTGTGTTTCTATAGAGGAATATGGATTAAATTTGAACTGACCTGTGTTTCTATGAAGGAATATAGATTAAATTAGAACTGGCCTGTGTTTCTATGGAGGAATATGGATTAAATTTGAACTGACCTGTGTTTCTATAGAGGAATATGGATTAAATTAGAACTGGCCTGTGTTTCTATGGAGGAGTATGGATTAAAATAGAACTGGCCTGTGTTTCTATGGAGGAATATGGATTAAATAAGAACTGGCCTGTGTTTGATATTTTGCTTTGCAGAGCTGCCTTGCCCATAAAATCACAATTTATAAAAGAATTGTTAGAAATTGAGTTTCGGAGTGTGGTGAAGTTGTCTAACCTCCCTACTCCGAACTACACGTACCCCCTGGAACTGGGGGTCTGAGTTTCGGCTCGGCTGACTGTGCCCTTCTTTGTCTCTCCTACATACCTGTATCCCTCTGCTTCATTCTGCTGTTCAAATAAAAAATAATACAAATACTAATGGTACAACACATTCTCTGGCTTCAACATAGAGCAAGAGAGGTACGTCTTGTTCCCCGGTGTTGCCAAAACTCAAACAATAAACTGGGAGTTCAGAGACAATGGTTCTGTTGGCGGACATTGCCAACACAATGATCACAGGAAATGGAATGGCATTAGTCGAAATAAGTTAGCTCCGGTTTTGCCGTTGTATTAACTAAAACGGTAGAGAGAAGGCAACCTGCCAATGTCCCCATAGTTGCTACTGTACAGTACACTACAATTGACCCCTGGCCCATGGAGTAATACTATGGTGTGGTACCATTTAGGATGCATGCTGCCGACCTGATTCCTACAGTCCACTTAAATAAAGGGTGTACTTTTTTCAGGCCTGGCAATTCATTGTGTTAGAGTTTATAAATACCCTGACATCTCTAACCCAAAATATACATGAAGGGGCATGAATAAAGTAGAGGCAGCTCAAAGCTACATCCTTCAGAAGTTCAAAAACACATATACGCCTTCAGCTATATTGAAAATGGATACATTGGCATGGCTTCTACATGCTAGTCCTGGTAGCTGTTAATAGTGTTAGAAGTTCAGCTCATTACTACGTAATTGGTGTGTGCTTTTCCAGTGGACTGCACATTTCCTGTAATTTAATTGCATGTTAACTCTTTATCTTAAATATACCAGTGTACCTTGGCAATGGGTATGTGCAACAATAATTAATATTTTATACAATCTGGATATTATGTTAATTTGGGATTTGCCTCTAGTTAAAAAATTCTGATAAGGCCTCAAGAAATGCAAATATGTAACAGTGATGCAGGAAGCGATTAGGAAGGAGGCAAGTATGTAAATTTATTGGAAGGGAGTTTTAATTATATAAATACACTCAGTACAAAATTAAACAGACTTCAGCAGTCAAAAGGGAAGACAAAATATAACTTAGGCAATGCCAAGAATTAACCACCAGTACACTCAATTAATCCTGTCTATACAAACAAGTTATCTCTTCACAAGCACAGAAACACAAATGACAGAAAACCATGACCCACAAGGGAATGCACTAACTGAAGGGCTTAATTACATACACTAATGAGGGGATATACACCTGGTGTGACGGGTTAAAGACAAAAACAATCCATTGGATGATGAAGGGGAATGATCAAGAAGTCGTGGGAAATTAAACCCTTGACAATATCCTCTGACACAGAGGGAAACTGTTCCAAAAGAATCATTGATATAATGTTATGTGTAAACGCATTACCTACTATAGCCACCAACCTGCGTCCATTAATCCAATGTATTTATAGCAAAAGTGTGAATTTTGGTTACTGGCATAATGCTAGGTAGGTATTTACATTGTTCAGAATATAACACTCAATTCCTAATTTTATTTGTATTTTATTTTATCTTTAATAAATACATGTTTTTATAATGAGGTAATCTACTGTGTTGTTGTTACACAGTACTAGCTTTGATACTTGATTTAGGAACAGTTTAATTGCCACTTAAATGCTCGTAATTACTGTCACCTTCACAGCAAATCCTTCACAGTGTACTGAACAGTGAGCTACTTTCACAAACTTCTTTCAGCCTTCCCTCAGGGTTTTTGTATGGGACTGTTTATCCAAGTGTTAATGTTCTCTCACTCATCCCTTCTGAAAGGTGGATACTGTACTTAAACCTTTTGAAGGTGGGTTATTGTCTGTCAGCTGCGATCTCCCATAGTTCACCGCCTCACTGGGGTAAAATGTGTTTCCCACAAACAAGATTTGAGACCAGCTCCAATAATATTTTGATTCTGTCATGCTTTCGGTAGAGGGACAGTGTGTTTGTGTGCCAGAGAGAGACCACGAGACAAAGAAAGAGAGACAAAAGACCCATTCCTGCTCCTCATCCTTTGGGTCAAAATGTTTCTCAGTAGGCTACAGGAAACCGCAGGGATTGCTGCTCATTTAATGCTTCTAATTAGCTGGTAATTGATATCCAGCAGAACAAAGGACACCTCATGGAATTTCACTGGGAATTCTATGGAAAGGAAAATACTTCCTTTTGAAGAGGTCCGCCTCAGGGTTCCCTTGACGTGAGGCGCAGATTTAACTTGAGTAAGTGGCGTTTTATGATACTCTACTCCGCTGTGTGCTGTATTCTACTGTGAGGGTACAACCGTTCAGGAAACAGCTTCCATTTAGCAGTTACGAGCTTTGCACTCCATGTGGAGCCACCTTTAATTGCTACTAGCTGCACTCAATGGATTTGGTTTTAAAAAAAAGCCATTTTCACACCAGCAATAGACCTCATCTGTCCCGCCCACCGCCGACTCCGGAAGTAAGAATACAATACAATTTCTCCATTGACAATTGGAGTAAAAGTTATTAAAACGTAACTGACGATTGTATACTTAAAACCAGCTACAACATGACTAAGCGATTGTATATGCTCATATAGACGCCAACAGTTCAAAAGGACACCAACCTTGTTTTGAGATGAATGTATGTTATTTGCGATGTCTTGGATAAGTATTACCCACAATCCTAAACATCCAACAATCCCACAGTGAGGCCTCTGATTGGTGGAACTCCATGATGTCATGGAGACAAACTTGTGGTTACCATGGAAATTGTTGGAAACACAAAGCCTGCGAAAAGGCTTTGTGTTTCCAACACTGACAGGCTGCCCAAGAACTGTAAATACGTTTACTGAGCTGTAGATTACCTCATATTTCAAGAATGACATTGTGTAAGTGAAGTTAGCTAAAGTTAGGTAATTTAAAGTAATATAAAGGCGGAAAGATAACACTCGCAATGGTTTATGGGATGAGTAGTTCCTTCGTTAGGAAATGAAAATATGTACACAGTCTTGTACCTTTGACATTTTGGGGATTTTCAGTTAATTATTTCACTCTAAATTATATTTTGTATGCTTATGAGTCACGTTGTAGCTGGTTAGCCTTAGGCAAGGTCTGAAACTCTTTGTATACAGATTTTTCCAGAAGTCAACGGGAGAAATGAATGGGAAATTTACTTCCGGAACCCCAGCTCTCTCGGACTGTTGAGGTCTATTGTTACCGAATTGTTGTTTAATGTTACAGGTGTTTGCGCTGGCACATTGGTTTAATTTGTGACCTAGTAATGTAACTTGTGGCGTGGCCAGGACACCCTGCATTTAACAATGTAAAGATGACCGTAGAAATATTATTACAGGCTGCCTGACTTCTAATGTGAGAAGCAGTAATGTGGCTCCTGCAATATGTCACAAAAAAGCTATTCTTATTTCACTCAATGTTTCTGCTGTTTAAATTTCAATGATTTTCCTAATGTGGGAAAGCAATGCTGCTGGTCAAAATCTGACACAATTGCGCGGTTAAGCTGCATCTGTTATATAGTGCTTATTGTCCAATATTATCAGATGAAAGTGTTTGTGTACAGCTTTGGGCAGCCACATGGTGCTGGCTTTCTATGTGTTTCCTTTGTTATAGAGACTAGAAATGTCACAGTATGAAGGTGATGCAGAGGAAGGAGGGAGACTCAGGCATTAGATGGTTGATTATTGATTGTATTTATTCTGTCGAAGCATCCAGGACGTCAGCGTAGCTAGTATATTGCAGGCGAACAGGTACAGCGGGTGCACAAATGATAACATATACACTCAAATAAAGGATTATTAGGAACACCCGTTCAATTTCTCATTAATGCAATTATCTAATCAGTTACTGGGATTTTCACGCACAACCATTTCTAGGGTTTACAAAGAATGGTGTGAAAAGGGAAAACATCCAGTAAGTGGCAGTCCTGTGGGCGAAAATGCCTTGTTGATGCTAGAGGTCAGAGGAGAATGGGCAGACTGCTTCAAGCTGATAGAAGAGCAACTTTGACTGAAATAACCACTCGTTACAACAGAGGTATGCAGCAAAGAATTTGTGAAGTCACAACACGCACAACCTTGAGGCAGATGGGCTACAACAGCAGAAGACCCCATTGGGTACCACTCATCTCCACTACAAATAGGATAAAGAGGCTACAATTTGCAAGAGCTCACCAAAATTGGACAGTTGAAGACTGGAAAAATGTTGACTGGTCTGATGAGTCTCGATTTCTGTTGAAACATTGAGATGGTAGATTCAGAATTTGGCGTAAACAGAATGAGAACATGGATCCATCATGCCTTGTTACTACTGTGCAGGCTGCTGGTGGTGGTGTAATGGTGTGGGGGATGTTTTCTTGGAACACTTTAAGCCCCTTAGTGTCAATTGTGCATCGTTTAAATGCCACGGCCTACCTTAGCATTGTTTCTGACCATGTCCATCCCTTTATGGCCACCATGTACCCATCCTTTGATGGCTACTTCCAGCAGGATAATGCACCATGTCACAAAGCTTGAATCATTTCAAATTGGTTTCTTGAACATGACAATGAGTTCACTGTACTACAATGGCCCCCACAGTCACCAGATCTCAACCCAATAGAGAATCTTTGGGATGTGGTGGAACGGGAGCTTCGTGCCCTGGATGTGCATCCCACAAATCTCCATCAACTGCAAGATGCTATACTGTCAATATGGGCCAACATTTCTAAAGAATGCTTTCAGCACCTTGTTGAATCAATGCCACGTAGAATTAAGGCAGTTCTGAAAGGGGGTCAAACACAGTATTAGTATGGTGTTCCTAATAATCCTTTAAGTGAGTGTACTTTTTATGCTCTTACAGTGGCATAGGACACTGGAAACAAACTATCTAAATATATGTAAAGCGCACGCAATTAGCTCGAGCAATACCACACTCTTTTCACATACATACAGTTGCCCATGGATAGATTTCTTCACAAACAGAACGTATAGTAACGAACCGTATCTCCACACTGACAATTTAATACAAAATACAATGACCAACATCTCTCTCTGTCTGTCCAGCCTATATACATTCCATTACCTAGCTAAGTGAACACCGCTGAATATCGTTACTCATCAAATCTACAAGATACCAGCCTAAGCTAACCTAGCGCCTAAGCTAACCTAGCCCCTATGCTAGCAAGGACAGACTGGGAGAGAGATGTCATAGAACTTAACGGGACATTACCTATAACATAAAACATCATGCAAAGCACTGAAACATAAACAAAAGGAAAAAGCAACCAGTAACTTAAATATGAGGCTAATGAGTGAATGGAAACAGCTGAGTCCAATTGCCTTTGAATAAAGGGTCTTGTCCATGACCAGTGTTAAAAACAATTTGCGCCGGCTGTGCCTATTATTTCCTATGGGGCAGGCGTTTGCGCCCAACCCAGCAACGTCTCTACGCTCCCTCATACTCAACTCTGGACCTTGAAGCCAGATCCACTCCACTTTTTCATTGCAACCCTCTAATATGGGACTTATTTAGACCTTTGACACCAAGTGAGTCCAATTAATGTTCAGGTAGAACAGAATAACAGCAGGCTCCGAGTTGAATATCCTAAAAGGCCTATAAACTCTCTGAGCGCAACGCTGCGCTCAAATTTAAAATATTTGTAACTTTGGCGCCCGCTGACGCTGACCTTAAGAAGCTTAACTAATGGCACTGCAGTATGCTGTGTTGTCATATACACGAAAATAAACATAAGAAAGAGAAAGTAATTTTATGTTTGGCAGAGTAGCTCAAACTACAATATAACACTGAAATCATATGATGATATGGGTAAGAAGTCGTTGGCATGAAATAATTTTAGTTAAGAAAAGCAACAATAGCCTGTTAGCTGGCCTGCTAGCTAGCTACAGTGCTACAGCTGCATCAGTATGCAGAAAAGTTAACCGCTTTATTCCAGAACCTATTTCTCAAACTGCCATTCTAGAACCTATATAGAGCCGTTTGAGTCAGAACATTAGAGCCCAAACACAAGCTGTTAGATAGCAAATAAAGCATTATGAAGATTTTGAAGACAATGGACACCAAGGAAAGAGCACTTAAGGTCTGTCTGAATAGCAGATACACATATTTACCTCAGTAATGTATCATGAAAATAGTCCCTTTAGTGTTTATGCAGTTTGTTACACAAAACATATGTTAGTATGAACAGAATTGAATTAGCGCCTGGTAATATCATATACAGTATATATACAGTATCTCACAAAAGTGAGTACACCCCTCACATTTTTGTAAATATTTGATTATAACTTTTCATGTGACAACACTGAAGAAATGACACTTTGCTACAATGTAAATTAGTGAGTGTACAGCTTATCAATTTGGGTTGCATGACTGTCATTCCAGAAGGAAGCCTCTTCTAAAGATGATGCACAAGGAAGCCTGCAAACAGTTTGCTGAAGACAAGCTGACTAAGGACATGGATTACTGGAACCATGTCCTGTGGTCTGATGAGAAAAAGATAAACATATTTGGTTCAGATGGTGTCAAGCATGTGCGGTGGCAACCAGGTGAGGAGTACAAAGACAAGTGTGTCTTGCCTACAGTCAAGCATGGTGGTGGGAGTGTCATGGTCTGGGCCTGCATGAGTGCTGCCGGCACTGGGGAGCTACAGTTCATTGAGGGAACCATGAATGCAAACATGTACTGTGACATATTCCAAACACACCTCCAAGAAGACCACTGCCTTGCTAAAGAAGTTGAGGGTAAAGGGGATGGACTGGCAAAGTACTTCTCCAGCCCTAAACCCTATTGAGCATCTGTGGGGCATCCTAAAATGGAAGGTGGAGGAGCGCAAGGTCTCTAACATCCACCAGCTTTGTGACGTCGTCATGGAGGATTGGAAGAGAACTCTAGTAGCATCCTTGTGAAGCTCTGGTGAACTCCATGCCCAAGAGGGTTAAGGCAGTGCTGGAAAATAATGTTGGCCACACAAAATATTGACACTTTGGGCCCAATTTGCACATTTTCCCTTAGGGGTGTACTCACTTTTGTTGCCAGAGGTTTAGACCTTAATAGTTGTTTGTTGAGTTATTTGGAGGGGAGAGCAAATTTGAGCTGTACTTACAGTAATACCGAGGTATTTTTCTTTCAATAGCTTTACCCTCTTACTTTTAAATGGGGTGATTAACAGCTGAAACAATGTGAAATATTTTGGAGCATCAAATCCTAACAAAGTTGTTTTGTCGAGTTGCTATAGACCTGTAACGTATGTGCCATGAAGATATGTTGTGAGTTTGTTGGCTATATTAGGTTCTAGTTTTGATGCTATTCCTAATTTCCTTGCTAATCAGCATGTGTCTGATGGCCTGCCTGACCTGACCTTTAGTCCTCGGGCTGACCCAGTGCCAGCCTGTCTGTCTAGACTGGTGTAATACTACCAACCTCAGGGGACGTCTAGTACCCTTTCCTCATCCCATAAATCATTGATTTTCCATTCATTTAGCCTGACCTTCACCAGTCTCCTCTAAGAATCCCAAATCAGCTGAAGTTGCGGGTTGTGCCTGTCTGATGTGACGTGAGTGGGCAACCCAGACCCTAAAGCCAGGACGTCTGTCTAGGTTTGCATGACAAAGGCATCAGCGTTGTCGTATCGGTTGCTCAGTGTTTACATAATTTGTCCAGGCTCATCGGAGACATTTGTTGTTGTAATTAATTAAATATAGCTCTTCTGCCAACAATCCTGCCTGGGAACTCTCAGATTAAGCACTACAAAGTGTTCTCCACAGGGGGCTAGAAATGTATAATTAATTTGTAAATCATACAATTACCCAAAGTCGCGCCCCTACGGAAAGCTATTTCTTGTTACTCAGGCTGTCTGAAGGGTGCTACTTTAATGTGGAGTTAGGCAGGAGGCAGATGCGATTAGTCCAATAGCAAGTATTTAATGAATGATGGATGGATATGCAAACAATAAACAGCAACAAACAAAAGACTATTAAAATCAAAGGTGCGCAGAAGGGCGCTCGCTTAGAACGTAATACAACACTATATATATATAACTATATATATATTCTACGAGTAACAAGACTGACTACGGTGACTAGTTAACGTAGCATTATATCCAGGAATCATTAGTATAACAGGCAACACGTAACAGAAGAACTCTCCTTTCTGGTAGTAAATCTACAGGCAACAACGCCTGGAATTAGCAGTTCATATGTATACGTCAGTCTTCAGGCGATCGCCCAGAATAAATAGCACTTCAGTATTTCAGAGTATCCACTCGAACACAAATCAGATGAACAAAGGCCAACACTGACTGGACAAACAGAGTGCTATATATACAGATATGACTGGTTAAGGAGAACCAGGTGTAGACACTGATTACACGATCAAACACTGTGACTGGATAATTAGTCAATGAGCTGATTGTGCTGTTTAACAGAACAAAGAACATCTAGACACACAACGGAGCTGACTGTCACGACATCGGCCGTGACAGGCCTTCTGTCTGGGCATTTTTAAAGTGGTGAATAAAGTGACATTTGGGATGAAACTCATGTTCTAGCCTTTGTTAAATGTATTTGTTTTAGTGGATATATTTTGCATTTCTAATCTAAAGACAATCTAAAATGTTTTCATGGTATTTGAATTTTATTAAAATAATTAATTTGTCAAGTAATTATTCACTGCTAAATATAAATAAGGGAACACGCAGTCATCACAGTATAACACAATAACAAGTCACTTAAACTTCAGGGATATCAATCTGTCCAGTGAGGAAGGATAAGTTGTGAATGTCACTTGTTTTGGTGCAAATGAAAGTAACAACAGGTGTACTGGAGAGCCAACAGCAAGACAACCCCCAAAAATAAAATGGTTTTGCAGGTGGTGGCCACAGACATTTGCTTTCTCCTTATCCTTCCTGACTTATTCTTCTCTAGTTTAAAATGTTGCTAGTGTCCTTGTCACTACTGGTAGCATGAGGCAGTACCTGCAGCCCATTCAGGTTGCATAGATAGTCCAGTTTCTCCAAGATGTCTCATCCATACGTGCAGTCGCAAGAAGGTTTGCTGTGTCTCCCAGTACAGTCTCAAGCGCATGGAGGAGATACCAGGAGATGGGCTGTTACACGAGGAGACCTGGACAGGGCCGTAGAAGGGCATCAACCCAGCAGCAGGACCGGTTTCTGGTCCTTTGTGTGAGGAGGAACAGAAGGAGCACTGCCAAAGCCCTACAAAATGACCTCCAGTGGGCTACTGGTGTGCAAGTTTCTGACCAAACCTCATAGATGATAGCAGGTTCACACTGAGCACATGTGACCGACTTGAAAGTGTCTGGAGACGCTGTGTTATATGCTGCCTGTGACTTTATCCAGCATGACTGGTTTTCGAGTGAGTCAGTGATGGTCTAGGGAGACATAACCTTGGAGTGTGTACAGACCTCCACGTGATAGCTAATGGTACCATGACTGCTGTTAGGTACCGGGATGAAATCCTCAGATCCATCGTCAGACATTTCGCTAGCGCGGTGGTCCCTGGGTTTCTTCTGGTGCAGGACGAAACCCTGCCTTATGTGGCAGTTCCTGGATGATGAAGGCATTGATGCCATTGACTGGCCCTCATGTTCCCCAGATCTGAATCCAAATGAGAGCCTCTGGGATGTTATGTATCTATGACGCTGCCAATTCGCTCCACAGACTGTCCAGGAGCTCACTGATGCCCTGTTCCAGGTCTGGGAGGAGATCTGGGAGGACACCATCCACCATCTCATCAGGAGCATGTCCAGATGTTGTCTGAGTCACATTATGAGTTGCCATGATGAAATTCATACAAGTTGAAACCCAGGTTATTATCGTAAACTAAAACTAAGACTGAAACTATCAATGAAAAACATTTTCGTAAACTGAAATTAAATAACTTACGATAGATTTGTGAAAAATGAAAACTAACTGGAACTAGAAACGTTGGCTACAAATTTAACTGAAATAAAATAAAAGCAAGAGTGAAATAGGTTCAGTTTTCGTTTTTTGTTTGTTTAACTTCAGCAAATTTAATGTAAAAAAACAATTCACATGAAACGTAATTTTCTTCCGTATGTACATATTGTTGATGCTCACAAACAACCATTGTGTAGGTGTTTTCTATCAATGATCTCCATCTCCCCCGTAACAATGAATTTTTTTGTTCAAACTAAACTTATTTTAGTACAGTCACGGGAACCTGAGACTTAGATTTAGATCAAATGAAAATACCAATATAGTTTGACTAATTTCAAGACTCTCTTCTTCCATCTACCAAGTGTTTTTTCTTCCACTTTGCTTTAAATTAGCGCCCCCTACCAGTCAACTGTGGATGGATAAATAATTGGTCATGTTTTGAACTCAGGAAGTTTAAAATTTTGATTCAGTTTTTATTCAGTCATGACTACTGATCCCTAGGTAAACAAATTTCTCTCAGTCAGTTCTCTTAACACTTTCTGTGTTCTATAATTCTTTGTAAATAGAGAATGTATTTTCATCATGAATACTTTTACACTTTTCTCTGTTTTCTGTCTGTTCATTTTTAAGGCTTGTGCTATAACCTTTCAAGATGTTTAAATCTTCCTGTGTTCTCAAATGAACCAAACAACTTGAATGTCATCCAGTTGCGTCTGTGTAGCTAGGTCTCGGTTGTAATGCTACAATTACAGGTTTATTTAGGCGGATGCTGTGTGACTGAAAATATACATCACAGTTCTACTTTCTGCAATGTCATGTCCATGATCCAAGTGGTACCCTATTTCTAAATTAGTATCTGATTAAATCTAGTGCACTATGTAGTGATTACAATGTAATTGAGGATACCCCATAACATATTCTGTTCTAGCCAGAGTTATCATTTTTCCATCACTGTGTGGGACCTTACCTTCAAACACTTTGATCTTACATTCTTTCAGTCCCTTCCATAGACTTAAACGAGATTCTCTCTTAACTGTGTTATCCTGTGTAGAGAGCTGTTGTGCATGATATCCTCTCTGTTTCCATCTGGAGCAGCACAATGGTCCACGTTTACCCAGGAGACATGTAGCACCTATCAGTCTGAAGTCCTCAGCACACAGCCTGGCCTGATATCTACTCATGGTGAGTCATCGTCTTTTACATTTCACATACCCAAGGCTGTTTCTAAAATGGCACCTAATTCATGGCAGGACACATTTATGGAAAATTCCGTTTATGAGGCATCTTTAGGCTGGACAGATAGTCAAGCCAGTTCTCTTAAAAGTGTCATAACACGGTGATTTGCCTTTTGTCATACAGAATAAATTAGCATTCTGTCAGCCATGGAAGGCATTTCTTTGGGTATTTTACCCCACTCCCTCAGAATACTGAGACTAATAATCAGGAGTGAAAAACATTCAGTATTCTACACAATGAAAACAGATGGCAAGTTTTGATCAGTGTTGGTCTCTTTAGCAGTGATGATTTCTGAAATGCTCTTTCAATCTTTCATTATATTCTTTGTAGATTGTTATATTGACTATCCCATGTTAGCCGGAATTAATCATAAGGTGTTTGTTAGGTCATTGCCTCAGAAATGTTTCCACATTGGATGTGCATTTGTTGCATGTAAAATCCCAACTTTGATTACTCAAAAACTGGAAACACAAAACATAATGCAATGGTTTCATATGTTTGTCTATGTGTGTTTTTCCTTCCTTGGCTCACTGTACTGTATTTAAAGGACTTCCGGAATTTGGTATAAACTGACAAAACCTGATAAAATACCCCCGACACCAGAAAAATGACATCAGGTTTTAATTAAAAAAAACACAGAGAAAACCTGAAATTGTCCATTCATGGTAACAATATAATAACAACAGATGTGATGTTTTTGTATATGTCATGGTGTAGGGTGTGGAGAGAGGGAAACCCAGGCATTTGACAGTTGATGGTAATGGTGTTTACTTGTTTTATTTGATTAGAGTCCGAAAGCATACATAACCTGGTTGCAGGGTACAACCTAAGCGAGTGCACAACAACAATACTATATAGCCTTAGCCTATGTGCTCTTTAGCAGTGGCACAGACACTGAATGGGTAATACATATATAGATATAGATATAGATCTAGAATAGAGCATACGCATTGAGTTCCAGGCGACACACTTCTCACACCTTACAGATTACGATGTAGCTCCCGGAACATTTTCAGCAATTAATACAATTCATAACACACCACCGTACTATGTTCCAACGAAGCAGAATTACAGTATAATCTCACAGTAGTATCAAGTATTAAAGCTCTGAATGGCAAACTGTAGGTCCTCAAGATATTTTGTTTCAACATATTTCCAGCAAAATAATACTGTAGGCTATAATCAAACTTGCTGCCTGTCACGTGGAACAGGCATGCAGAACAAGTTACCATGGCTAGCTGGTTAGGGAGTTGACTGACAGCTGCAGGGAAGTGGGGAAAACAAGAATGTCAAAGCCAAAACACCTGTTTAGGGGTGAGTGAATGTTCCTTCAAATATTTAATCATTTTACCAGAACTGTTATTTATGCTTTCCTTAAAATGTCTGATATTTTAGTTTTCTGGCCCAATACAATCGAACAGCATTTAAGATTTAGCCTAAATAAGCATAACTCTGTATGGGGGACACCGCTATTGATGGGCAGGCAAATAAAGAGATGATTATGGACACCAGGTAATGATAATCAGGCCAGTACAGATAATGTAGACTACAATATGGCTTACAGTAGCTAACACAAATCACTATATATGAATATTAACTGGCATTTATTTTCAAAATTCTTAATAAGTCAAGGGAAGCAAGCCTTGAAGGCGGGAGTAAAGGAATCGGGGAGGTTGAGTACCCGCTCTCAAGGGACGTTGTAAAGTAAAACGAATGCACACTTGACGGGGCAATTTAAAAAAAATTACATCATTATGTATTGCAGAAAGCTTAACTCTAGCAATTGATACCATATTCTCACTATAAAAATGTTTGCTGAGGTATTAAATCAAGTGAGAGTTGTCTCTCATTCTCATAGACTATTACAGAAACCGGAATTCAGATAGAATGCAGGTTTAAGGCCGCATTTGCATCACTTTGCCAAACCGGATGCTTGCCCTGTGGTTGTAACACAAAAAATCAGAGAGCGCAGGAGAAATCCGAGGGGAGAAGATTCGCAAGTGCACAGAAGCAGCCTAAGTGCGAGGAGAAGGTATGAGGCTGAGAGCAGTACATCTGTCTAAGCAACAACATATCTGAGTCCAAGCATAAAGTTTGAGCAAATACAAGCGTAAGCAGTGGCTATTTGAGTGTGAGAGCAAGGTTTTGAGGGAAAATATAACAAAATATTAATATAATATTTATTAAAAAATGCTTTCAAATTGAAAAAATGTGCTCTTGAATAAAGATATAAATAAAACTCTATCTCCAAGACTGTGGGTTAGCAACATTTTTCATCCAATAACCAGGAGTTAGATTGTGATTCACCCTCTGAATTCTACGTACTGTTGAAAGGCCGCGACCAAGGTTTGAGTGTTAAACATAAGGTACATTACAGATATTACATTCCCTGTATCCTAATTAGACTGTAGAACAAAATATATACTTCTTAAATAATTGTCACCACGTTTAATTTAGAATGAATTATGTACTTCAAAATATAAACCTTATTGACAATAATAAACACAGATTCATATGGACAGAAAACACTATCTTTAGATGCTCATGTTGACGTTGTATGGAATCAGACATAGCCAGGCAGAGTGAGCAAGAATACTAATGTGTTCTTCTTTTGTCACTTATTGAAAGACTTGCCTTGAATGACTAGCCGAGACACTGAGCGCTTTTAATTTCTATACTGATAAGCTGCCTATTAAAAATATGCTTCAAAGTAGCTATCATTTCTGCTCCAGAGTTACCAGGCTTCAAAGGAGCTGTAGTGTCTGCTCCAAAGTTACACTTCAAGGACCTTCTAACTGGCCGCTCTGTGTTGTTGTTTTGAGGATTGCTTCTGACTCAGCAGTATAGCGTCTGTACTGGGCAGCGTGTGTGCGTCGTTTCGAACCGTCGGAACAGCTTCCGTCAGCTGTTTAAGGGACATAGAGTTGTTACTGCGGTGGCGCAGCAGAGCTGTATCCATAGTGACAGGAGCCCGGCACTCATGATACGTGGTGTGGACCCTACGACGTACCGTATCAAAGCACTCATGACACGTGGCGTGGACCCTAAGACGTACCGTATCAAAGCACTCATGACACGTGGCGTGGACCCTAAGACGTACCGTATCAAAGCACTCATGACACATGGCGTGGACCCTAAGACGTACCGTATCAAAGCACTCATGACACGTGGCGTGGACCCTAA
>JACXGM010026307.1:0-14935 GCA_016801145.1 Umbra pygmaea | reverse complement strand
ACTGAGCTTCTCACCCTATCTCTAAGGGAGACGCCCGCCACCCTCCTGAGGAAACCCATTTCGGCCGTTTGTACCCTGGATCTCGTTCTTTCGGTCATGACCCAGCCTTCATGACCATAGGTGAGGGTAGGAACAAAAACTGCCCGGTAGATTGAGAGCTTTGCCTTCTGGCTCAGCTCTCTTTTCATCACAACGGTGCAATATAATGAGTGTAATACCGCCCCCGCTGTGCGATACCGCCCAAGCCTCCCGGCCACAAGAGGCCGCTACATCACCATCAGCCGAGCCTGAGCCTTGCCTTGTCCCCAAGCCTGAGCCTTGCCTTGTCCCCGAGCCTGACCTGTTCCTGGAGCCAGAGCCTTCCCTTGTTCCTCCTCCAGTCCCTGTGCCATTGCCTGTTCCATTTCCTGAGCCTTTCCCGGTCACTGAGCCTTTCCCGGTCACTGAGCCTTTCCCGGTCACTGAGCCTGCCTTTGTCCCAGAGGGTGCCCTTGTCACATAGCCTGCCCTTGTCCCAGAGCCTGCCCTTGTCCCAAAGCCTGCCCTTCTTCCAGAGCCTGCCTTTCTTCCAGAGCCTGCTCCTGTCCCAGTGCCATTGCCTGCTCCTCTCCCAGTGCCATTGCCTGCTCCTCTTCCAGTGCCATTGCCTGCTCCTCTCCCAGTGCCATGTCCTGCTCCTCTCCCAGTGCCATGTCCTGCTCCTTTCCCAGTGCCATGTCCTTCTCCTCTCCCAGTGCCATGTCCTGCTCCTCTCCCAGTGCCAGTGTCTGCCCCTGTCCCCGTGCCAGTGTCTGCCCCTGTCCCCATGCCAGTGTCTGCCCTAGTCCCCGCTCCGGTGCTTGTCCCCGGGTCTACGCCTGCCCCGGTCTCTGTGCCCCTCTCTGTGTCTGTCTGTTTGTCTGTGTCTGTTTGTGCTATGTTCTTCCAGGTTCCTGGGTCTGCTGTGGTTCCGGTGCCTGGTCCACCTTTGCCTTGGCCCTCCAAGCCCCCTCCGGCCTGGCCGCCTCCCGTGGGACTGTTGATTCCGCCTTAGTCGGCCCGGACTCTGCCTCTGGTGCCGCCTGCCTGGCCTCCGCCTTGTCCTTCGCTTCTGCCTGGCTCGGCCGGACCTCCGCCTTCCCGGAATCTGCCGTCCGGCCCGTCATTGCTGCCTCCATCCTCCGGACTACCGATGATTCTTCGTCCCTCCGGTCTGCTGCTACAGCCTCTGCCCTCCGGCCCGCCGTTGCTGCTTCGTCCCTCCGGTCTACTACTGCTGCCTCCGCCCTCCGACCTGCCAGGACTTCATCCACCTGCCTGTTCTGCTCGTCTGCTTTGCCCTGGTGTGCCTCCGCTGGCCTAGTTTCTGCCGCTACGGTCTCCTGCCTGGGTCTTTTGCCACCTGCTGTCCTGTGGCGTGTCAGCTGTTTGGCGCCTCAGGAGTTGCACCTTAAGGGAGGGGTTCTGTAACATTCCCCAGTTCCTCTTCCCTGGGAACTACAGCTTCCCTATTCTTGGCCACTCAGAACTACATTTCCCATAACCCGGACTCAATTATCCAAATTCAGTACACCTGCTCTCACTCACTCAGCATATAAGACACACACACTCCATTGCCTCTTTGCGAGGTATTGTAAGTATTGATTTCTTCATACTAAGCATTCTAGTCCTGTATTGTTATTCTGGCCTGACCCCTGCATTGCTTGTGAATTATTCTGCCTTGGATTATTCCTCTGTACCTTAGCCTACATTCCTGTATTGTTATTCTGGCCTGGCCCCTGTATTAATTGTGAAGTATTCTGCCTTGGATTATCATCTGTGCCTTAGCCTACGTTCTTGGATTATTGTTCTTCTACCTTGGGAGTTATCATTACAAACTGATTCTATTGAAATCTTTGAAGTGTAGACTGGGGGACATTGAGAATTTAAACAATAGTTTGAGAATGACCAGTGTGGTTAGATTTCCTTGTTGGTTTGGGTCCCCTAGAATAGGAATTCTTTATTCTGCATGAAACAAAATAAATGTGAATATTGTGTGGTGTTGGATGATTGTATGCTGGGAGAATGCCTGACTTCGAAGATAGGAAAATGACAGAGAAAATAAAAGCTAAACATTTAAGAACTGACATTATATTGAAATGTGAAGCTGCAATTTAATTTTTCTTTTCTAGTATAGTTCTCTCTAAATGTAATTCCTGAGATGTACGGTTGTACAATTTCGACAGAGCATTTATTTCACTCTTCCCAGTGTGGACTCATTAATGTTAACAAAATTATTGATTTGTACTCTGCATTTGGGCGAGGATCAGCTATGATGTATATCCAGGTGTAATAGCTAAAAGCACTCACTTTGTTTTCCATGTCAAACCTGTCACTGATTTGATTACCAACATGCAGAAGAAATTCATCCTTCAAGGCATAGCAGAGAATAGCTGCATGTCTTCTTACATTTTAGATCTAATCAGCTTTTTTTTGAAGTCACTTTCAAATCACTGATTTTTGTAATTGCAAAACATTTTTTTTCAAGGCACTCCATGTTAGTCTGGATGTGTAGTATATCATTTACATCATATGCACAATCTAATTAGACTCATCATCTTACCATAGGTAGCTTGAAACCCATGTGTTTCTCATGCTATTCCCGGGCATTCCCTGACCAAGCGTCAGGCAGGGAATTCCCAACAAATGTGTGACATGTGGTTTTCTAAAGTAGAGGAAGTACCAGAGCTATATGGTGATGTCTAATGAGTTTGCAGTGCGAGCAGATGCTCTAGACCCAGTAGATTAAGAGAGAAAATATGAACCTAGACACTTCAGAGAAATAAACGTCCATAGTGGGGCCCATTTTAGCCCAACAGCGCCTGTATTCACATTTTGTAGAACCCAGAGGCCTAAATAGGCATACATATGCACCTAAAACCACAGAAGGCATCTTTACTGTTCACTTCTTTCAATGTTTAATTTTTTTGAATTATTATTTTGTGTTAGGGGATCTGCAGTGTCCCTGTAAGTATTCAGCCCATTATCATGGCCAAGCGCGTAATAGCGTGTGAGTATCACGCTTTGCCTTACCCAAGCGTGTAATACACACACTGGTTAACTCTATCTAAGCCTTACCTAAAACCTTACCCTAACCTTAACCACTCAGAGCCCTTGCCGTTATCTCGATGTAAACCTTAACCACTCAGAACCCTTGCCGTTATCTCAATGTAAGCCTAACCTTAACCACTCAGAAACCTTGCAGTTAACGTCTGCATCGTAATGGAATAGTAAACAAAATTAATGCAAAGTGTCCACATGGATTCGAACTTGAAACCTCCGGGATGTAAGTCGCGCGTTTATACACCCATCCACCATCCCCAACCTACCAACCTGCTAAATCTACGCAATTTACACTCACTTCACACTTCACCATGCAATTGGATAAGTATCGCCTCCTGCTGGTTGAGCACCGTCATAATGCGTGTAATGTTCATGACATTGACACGCCAAACCCAATGAACCAGCAAGTGTATTAATTACACGCCTGACCAAGATATTGTATTGAAGTATTCCTGTTGAGTAACTATGTCCTACAGCAAGGCAGAGATTTACCCATAGGACAGGTTTTCACATATTTCACAATTAATTGGGGTTCTTTTTCAATAGTCCTCCCCATTACCTTAAACTCCTCTGTTGTCTCATACCACATGTTTTTAAATTAAAGGGAGAAGTTTCAAGGATTCACAAGGAGAGAAATCAACTTCTAAGGTCTTTAGAATCCCGTTTCTGCTACTCTCTCACATTCCAGAAGCCGACGGGGAGAGCAAACTGCGGGAAAGGAATCAAGAAAGGACAATTGAGGAACAGCCATGGGCTGTGGAGATAGCCATGTGTTCCTCACATTCCCAGCAGGCGGTGGCAGCAAAATGTTTGGGTAACAGCTGCTTCACTGCTGGGTTAATCCTCACGTCACATGCCATATAGGGGGAAGCAGAGGACATACCTGGTGCCCTCCACTACGTCCATCACATGCCAATCGGAGCCTGTGGGTTTGTGGGAAATGGGTTAAAATTCCTGGGTATGTGTGAATGTGTGATTTGCCTAATGAAAGAACTTCGATTAAAATATGCTTTAGAGTTGAGAAATGTCTAATTGTTTTATGTGCAGTCCGCTCATAGGAGTTTTAGGTATTGAAAGTCATTTGATTAGTTGATTTAAAACTGAGGGCGGACCATACATGACATCGAAAATGTGCACATAGTTTTCTCAGTCTTTAATTTAACCGTACACCTAACCCTAATCTTAACCACACTGGAGTGTTAAAACGTAATCCTGTGTTATCTCTTCCCTTTGCATATATATATATATACGTTTGGCATAAATCATAAAAGTAAACATAATGTGAGGTCCGCCCTCTGTTTTGAAGCAAGCAATCAAATAATTTCTGCCTCCAAGGCAGATCGGCCTGTAGAATACTTTTCAATAAGTAAAACTCCTATGAGCTATTAGCCCAAGGTATAAAACAAATATTTCAACACAGCTCAGTGAACCAAATCAATGTGGCAGCAACTCACTTCTCTCTACTGTTTGCCAAGTCACAAATTTAACAGTGGTTTCAGCCTTACAGCAATTGGTTTCTGACCTGCAATGATGCTCCCTTGGATCCTGTGGTGACATGTGCAGCTTTCCATGAGCACGCTCAGAGGATACAATACCCTTCGATAGCATTGTGCTCACATCTCCTTCTTTACTCCCTTGGAGAATGTTTGGGCTTACTTGTCTTAAAATGTGTTAAATTTAGTGGTAATTGACATTAAATGCATGCAGTTGCAATTAAAGTGAAATGCTCAAAGTCTTTGTGCAGTTGAGATAGAAACAATTAACAATTACTTGCTTATGTGGAATGCACTGTTAATTAAATAATAGGGTTATTTTAAAGGTAAGTAATAATTTGCAATGTTTGCCACATCAAGAAAAGAAGTTGGTTTGATTTCAAAACATCATTCAGTACTGCAGCATACTTGGCAAAGCTCTTATCTTATGTAAATATAATTATTCTCAGGCAGTGGCAAAGAAAGAGCCTTTCAGCAGAGAGGTGCTATGGTTTCATTTTTATATAAGACTAATGTTTAAATCCTAATTAAGTATTGCTTGTGTGAAGAAACTAACCAAATGTAGACAGTATTCAAGCACATACTAAATCTGTGAACACCAATTTTTCACAATGCTTAGATCCTGGCATGGTATTATACTGTCCCTGAAAGTGATTTATGAAGTTCAAGTGGCACAAGGTAAATGAATACATGCTCTACTGGAAGTGATGAACAGACCGTAAAGACTGATACAGTGCAAATAACAAATAAGTGCCTCAATATATAACGTTAGCTATACTTCATTCTGGTTCTCCAGCTTTTTGTGGAAAAGTACTAAGTATGTTGAACAGCAGCCAAAAATGTGCAATTCATTCATTGTTGTCTTATTTGTATGAACATGGCCTTCGATGCATTGAATGGGTCCCATCAAATTACAAGATGTCATGTTTACTGTCAATTGGTGTTCAGCAAGGTATCACAAGTGTTTGTGATAGACACATATTACTTGGAAATGTTTGAAAGGCACACTTAAACTGCTTTTTTACTTTGTGTGCAGAACAGATTTCTTTAGTTGTTGGGGGAACATGCACAAATTGAATAGATTAGGTGAGTCAACTAGGTTAATTTCAAATGGGGAAAGGGTGGAGCTTGCAGTTTAAAAAGTTTGAATGCTCTAGAGAAAATGTTAACATAGTATATATTTGTATCCTAAATCCAAACTTTACCAGTTACCTCTAATGCTTACTAGCAGCATAGCGCCCTGTATTCCACTGTTGGTTAGCTTTGAAAGCTAAGCATGATCGGGCCTGGTTAGTTTCTGGATGGGAGACCAATGCTGCTTGAAGTGGTGTTGGAGGGCCAGTAGGGGGCACTCTTACATCTGGTCTAAAGATCGTTCCCAATGCCCCAGAGCAGTGATGGGGACATCTGCTCTGCATAGGGTGCCGTCATTTGGATGGGACATCAAACGGGTGTCCTGACTCTGTGCTCACTAAAGATCCCATAGCACTATTCATAAGAGTAGGGGTGTTAACCCTGTTGGCATGGCCAAATTCCCAATCAGGCCTCATTTCAATAATGCCTGCCTAACAGTCCCCCACATTCCTAATTGGCATATACAACTACTCACCTCTCCACTTGATAGCTGATGTGCGGTGAGCATTCGGGCAAAAAATGGCTGCCATGCATCATTGAAGCGAGAGGGATTCTGTGTGTGTGTGGCTGTGTATGAAAGTTGGTGCTACACATTGGTGGTGAATGAGGTGGGCTTCCCCCATTACTATGTAAAGTGGTTTGGGTAATTGAAAAGTGCTATATAAATACAATGAATTACTATGTATCCGATGCCAATGCTGACTTTAATATAAACAACCATAATAATTTTGCATTCATCACATTGTTGTGCTCTTTTAGACAGACAGATCTGGTGAGAATTTCCATAAGCAATTTGTGTATATTTGACAAAAACCTGTGAAACTGTGTTGTCCAGGAGACTAGATTTTCAGCAGTTCAATCCTAACATAACACTTAGAAAGTTTGTCAGGAAAACAATTGGTTAGATGAAAACAGGACCTAGAGTAGGTGATGCATTCTATGGTTCCAGTCATGTGAAAACAGCAAATGAGAGATCTGCCAGAAACAAATAGTTTTTCCTGTGATAACTGTTTTGCATTAGAACATGTACAAGGGGCTTGTCTCATCAAGTGAAATATGTTAGACTGAAATAATACTCAAAATGTGCTCTTGGAATTTCCGTGAGTATTCTTTGTGCATCTCAAATTGGATGATATGATGTGTAGTCTTCAAAACAACAGCAAAGTAGCTGATGTGTTGCTCTATTCAGATATCCTTTAAAAACACTAGGTTACAAACAGAGAACTGAAACACATAAGGAAATATTTTAAAATCCTATCTAAATCTGATTGAGATCCCGGAGCAAGTGCAGATCATCTTTATGTATTCTTTGTGATGATACCGTAATTATCAGTAGAAGAGTTTGGAAATTGTCTTGCACTGAAATTCATTTATATACACTTATCATAACTTCATGAACATTTTTATTGAAATGCATCAAATTTGTCTAGACACCCTAGACCAGTGTTTCTCAAATGGGGGTACGTGTACCCCTAGGGGTACTCTGGAGTACTTCAGGGGGTACATTCAATATTTGCAAAAATGCTAATTAAAATATATGTCATGCATAATTCCTAAAAAATTATACTATAATATTGAATCAATTAAGTGATGGATTCTAAACATTTGAAATGTAGCATTTCAGTGTTTTTGTTTAAAAAAGGTTGTTGTTCAGTGAATCTATCACTGCCTGCGCTGTATTGTACCTCTTTAAATATACTTTTTTTCTACCAAAAATGTTTGGGGCTGGTCAGGGGGTCCTTGGCGCTGGTCAGGGGGTACTTGGCTTAAAATGGCAATTCAAAGGGGGTACAATATTGAATTAGACACATGAAAACACAAGGCTAGATCCACGCAGCGTTCCATTATAGAACCCAGTTGAGGTTAGAGACATGTCTGCTCTCACAAGCTGAGCAGATAAGAGAGAATAGAACACAATAGAAGGAAACCATATAGAAAACGCTGATTATCCCCAATGCAAATAAAGGTGCATATAGCCACAGTCTTAAATTAAATTTCCTTCCAAATATCACTTGGCATTAATTCTTTATTTCTGCCATTGAATATAAGCTATTTTGTTTAATTAGTTATTTTATTACATCTCAGCAGTAGAGTAATTAAATATAATGGCCCTGATAAAAAAGTATAGTCTTTGCAAACTGTCTAGCCATTAAGATTACATAAGTTTCTTTTTTGACCAGTCACCATCTTTGCCATAATTATTACTTCTTTTTCTTCTTAGGTTCCATAAATCCATAATGGCTTGTGGTGATCAACTTTGATGAAAGTATATTTGGACACATTGTGGGTTTTGGTAAGGGGTACCCTCAGTTGGGTTCAGGGCTTTCAGTGGTCTCATCTTAGGCGTCATTTTCCATCCATGACAGATGAAAAGCTGCAATCAAGAATTGATGCACTCTGAAGTCCTAATCCTACCAGGCGCCCATTCCTGCCTGTTACCATAGTTACAGTGTGTCAGAGTTGACTCAACTCCTCTATGAACTTGTCAGTCCAGCGGAGCTCTCGAAAGCCTAAATATATGTCTCTTAACCCTTGACAAACCTAAAAATGTTACAATGGTAATAATTAGCCCATACCATGTGCAATAGATTTTTTTAGTGTTCACCATGACATTTTTTGAGTTGTAAGTAATAGGAGGCAGATGCAGGATGTGCAGGAAGATTGAAATACAATGATTACAAAGCATCACAACTCTGAGTAGAGGCACTAGCAGACAAATGTGCATGAGCGCATAACACACAAGTCACCAGCGGCTATTCTAGCTGGGGGCAAACACCATTCACCTGGAAACACAAACATCCGGCAACACAAACTCAGATTTTTCTTTTCATAATAATAGTGCCCCTTGTTATCCCGTTAGTGTCTGTATAAGTGTTCCCTCTGTTTGCTTGTCTGTTGTGTGTCATTGTTACCTGAACCACGCATGAGAGGAGAAGAGCTTGATTTAATTTGCTTGTTGATGACCATAGTGCCTTTGCCATGTTAAGTATCGTAACCAATTGATTTTAGGATCTAGATCAAAGGCATACGCTCTGTAATGGCTATAGTGCCTATACCACGTTATGTATAGAAAGCTATTATATACTATTATATACGTTGTGCAGATTTAGATCAAAGTGAACTCAGCTCTTCCATGCCGAAGGCTATTATTGTTTCCTGTTAATTCCAGCTCCACAAATAGATGTGACAAGAACATCTGCATTCTGCCACCTGCCTACATCTACAACACTGAGCATTGTTACAAATGTCATTGCAGTGCTGCTTGTAAGTTTGTGAACACTTCAAAATATTCTATATTTGTGCATGCATATGACCTATTACATCATCAGAATTTTCCTAAAAAGTCCTAAATGTCAAGGGCATAGGAACGAGTTTGATATTGGGTGGGACCCCATACGGAAATGTAATATATGGCCATGTATGTGTATACTTACCTAAAGGATTATTAGGAACACCCATTCAATTTCTCCTTAATACAATGATCTACTTAACCAATCACATGGCAGTTGCTGCAATGCATTTAGGGGTGTGGTCCTGGTCAAGACAATCTCCTGAACTCCAAACTGAATGTCAGAATGGGAAAGAAAGGTGATTTAAGCAATTTTGAGCGTGGCACGGTTGTTGGTGCCAGACAGGCCGGTCTGAGTATTTCACAATCTGCTCAGTTACTGGGATTTTCACGCACAACCATTTCTAGGGTTTACAAAGAATGGTGTGAAAAGGGAAAAACATCCAGTATGCGGCAGTCCTGTGGGCGAAAATGCCTTATTGATGCTAGAGGTCAGAGGAGAATGGGCCGACTGCTTCAAGCTGATAGAAGGGAAACTTTGACTGAAATAACCACTCGTTACAACCGAGGAATGCAGCAAAGGATTTGTGAAGCCAAAACATGCACAACCTTGAGGTAGATGGGCTACAACAGCAGAAGACCTCACCGGGTACCATTCATCTCCACTACAAATAGGAAAAAGAGGCTACAATTTGCAAGAGCTCACCAAAATTGGACAGTTGAAGACTGGAAAAATGTTCTGATGAGTCTCGATTTCTGTTGAGACATTCAGATGGTAGAGTCAGAATTTGGCATAAACAGAATGAGAACATGGATCCATCATGCCTTGTTACCACTGTGCAGGCTGGTGATGGTGGTGTAATGGTTTGGGGGTTGTTTTCTTTGCACACTTTAGGCCCCTATCGAATTTTTTAAAATGATATCGAGAAGATTATCCCATATCGACATATCGCGATAACAGCTGGTTTTGTTCTGAAACAAAGAAACTTCTAAACATTGATATAAAAAGGTCAATCGATATTCTTTTGTACATATTGCTTTTGTGTTCATACAGCAGAAGATACACTTTGATGTAATGAAGTCACAGCAGGTCCTATATATTTTAATATATCATCAGGCATATCATATCGAAAAAATATCTGTTTAATATCGTGATATCATTTTTTGGCCATATCGCCCAGCCCTACGTCTAAATGCCACGGCCTACCTGAGCATTGTTTCTGACCATGTCCATCCATTTATGGCCACCATGTACCCATCCTCTGACGTCTACTTCCAGCAGGATAATGCACATTGTCACAAAGCTTGAATCATTTCAAATTGTTTTTTTGAACATGACAATGAATTCACTGTACTAAAATGGCCCCCACAGTCACCAGATCTCAACCCAATAGAGCATCTTTGGGATGTGGTGGAACGGGAGCTTCGTGCCCTGGATGTGCATCCCACAAATCTCCATCAACTGCAAGATGCTAACCTATCAATTAGGGCCAACATTTCTAAAGAATGCTTTCAGCACCTTGTTGAATCAATGCCACATAGAACTAAGGCAGTTCTGAAGGCGAAAGTGGGTAAAACACAGTATTAGTATGGTGTTCCTAATAATCCTTTAGGTGAGTGTATTTTCAAATATACAGTATGTTAAGATTGTTCATATGTATGGCCATATATTAGATTTCTGTATGGGATACACCATATATTTTTCACAAATTGTTCTTATTATTGGGGGGGACAAGTCCAAGTCTACAGCCAGGCAAAACATGCACACTCAGCTATAAACATCTCTACATTTGCATCAAGACATACAATTAACTTTTAGAAACAATTGACTTTGTTTCTTTTATCTGCATTTGTCAAGTATACTAGACTAGTAGACTTATGTATCCTCTGTCATGTCTCCCTGTGCGTCCATGTATTCCTATTGTTTCCTGGTCTTGTGTTTAGTCTCATTGTGGTTTCTCCCCTGTGTGTTTTGGTTTGGTTGTGTGTTAAGGTTCTGTATACTCACTCTTTTATTCACATGAACTATGGTAGTCACATGTTTTCATTGTTTTATCAGTTTTGTTGATTGATCCCCAGCTGCACTCACTTCCCTTATTAGTTAGATATTTAAGTTCAGTCTGTATGTTCGTCTGTTCCTGGTCATTGATTGCCTGTCACCTTGTGTCTTCTGTCATTGTTTTTAGAGTTTGTTATTTTGTAGGGATGTTTTTACACCCTGTATTCTTAGTTCAATAAATATTTCACCCATGAGAAATGCTCCTGCCTACCTTACCTTCAACTGTGACAGTCTAAGTGTGGATGCTGCAGTAGTGAGCATAGTAGATCACAGTCTTAAATAAAAACAACATGATAGAGGTAGATGTAGTGCACATTGGCTCAGTGTGGCTGGGTAGAGGTTAGACAGACTTATATTTCTTTATGATTTATCATATTTTTGTTGTAGGTCAGGCATCCGTGAGTTCAGTCATGGATGTTGGCCAGGGATAACCAAAAGGTTGCACGAGCAGTACACTACCATAAAAGCTTAGCATTTGCGCATGTCTTGAATTTGATTCTCCTGAGCTGGCTGTGGGGTTAAGGCCATAATAGCACATGTGCAATCAGAAAATGTAAATACAAGAAAATACAATTATGTATAAATAGGTTGGAGGTATACTGAATAAATGAATGTGTGGATATATTTTCAATTAATGATAATGCAATTTAAAGTGTGTGATAACAGTTAAAATCAAATAAAAAACAATTCAGAATTATTATTATTTATATAATTATTTTACACTTTTATATTCTTCACTAAGAATGTAGTTGAATATGGGCCACTACAATTCAACACTAAAAGTTGTAGGCAGCATAAGCCATACATGAACTGAATTAGAAATGTGGTGAAAAGAAGAAAAGCTGCAAAACACAAAACAAGAAGAAGAAAAGCTGCAAAATCATATGTAGTACTACTATTTGAGCTAGAAAAATTAGATTACATTTTCATTGTAAATGTAAAGTGTCTTAGAAAGAAGATCCTATATGTGGATATAGAGATTTAGATGGCTGGTCAGGACAGGATAAAACGAAAACAGTATAAAAAGACATGATCAAAAGGTTCAGACTTCAGACAATTAAATACCAAATTCTCAGGTCACGCCAATGTCAGTGTTTATTTATTTCATTGTAAGCGGCACACAAGTTTAAGCATTTAACAATTGGCTATCTACCAATGATGTATTACTAGATGTCAAAATGAGAAAAGTATTGCCAGAAATTCCAGTATGCCAAGGAATATATAATCAATTTTTTGTAAAACTGGATTTCTCACATTAAGAAAAGGCTATTTAAACTCCCTTATGATTACATTTTGGACTGTTCATTTATGTTATGCAGGTGTTTTTCAATGCTTTTCTAAGCACAATTGTAGTAAATTTACATAAATGTAATATTTTAACACATCAAAGAAATCTAATTGTATCCACAGACAAAATGTATACTTACTGTGTCCCTAAACATAGACAAATGTATTTGCTAAATGATTCATGGTATGACCATATGAAAAGATCCATAATTAGTAACAATCACAGAGGCAAAAGTTTTACATTCCCAATCAGTAAAAAATGTTTGGATTACAAGAACTGACCAGCATAACTAATTAAACTGTCATAAGAAAAAAGGGAGAGAAATACAGATGTAAGCAAGGTGAACAAACATTTACACAAGACCTTGTTTGACTTAGTCAGGAGAAATCCTGTAAATTGTCAGCCTTTATTTAAATATGATTTTTTATAAAAACATGGTAACAAGATCATAGTTGGAGAAGAAGGTGCCTTGATTTCCAATGCCAGCAATATTAATGGACATTATGAACTATATACACAATGTTAAATTGTTTATTGTTTTATGCCAACTTTGTTGAAGTGTGTCTCCTCTGAAGTAGTGGGTCTCTCTTTCCATCTGTATGGCACACATATACAGGTCCTCTGTATTTATGAAACGTCTACTTACTTCCTGGCACCTTGCCTTCTCAAACACCAAGGACCGTCCATCTCCCTCCCATCTGTCCTTTCCTACAATATGTTTTCAGAAGGAGGGAAGGAGGCAAAAGGAATAAAAAAATTACTTTTTAGATTCACCCTTGCACTTTCCATCGTCCCAGTTGTTTTCCTTTCAGTTTGGAGGCTAAGACCCCTTCCTTAGCTGATGCTCCAAAGCAAAGCCCCATACTCGGGATGTTTATTGTCCAGGCTGACACTGTCCTTTCATGGCCGGAGGGAGATTTTGCTCCTATGACTTCTCAACTATTTTCCCACAGATGAGGGAGGGACTGTGGCGGGGGGTGAGGGAGGAGTTGGTTGTCCCTGACAGTGTGTTTTTGTTTGAGACATGTAAGTGGATGGTATCCAATGCTCTGATTGCCCATGCAAGTTCCTTGTTTTCATGAGGAAGGTCATGTGTGGGCAATAGAGTATGCAGGGGTTTTCCTCACCAAAATGGTAAAATACTGTATATTGAATATTTATTTGTTTTTCTCCTGAAGGATATGTTGCACTCTGCTGTTTTTTACACTGTGATAAAAATAATATATAATTATGTTTATAAAATGGGTTTGGCGATATCTGCAATTTGATTGGCTAAAATTGCATTCCAAGCCTATGACAATTCCCTGATATCTGCACGTCGAATTTTGCCTTATCACTCAAGTGCTGTAGTATTTCATCAAAAAGTTTTTTGTATTTTATTTTTCTGTGGTTGGCCCGTCAACTTCACAATGTTTTTTGCACTATTATCCCATACATGACAGAGTATATTTAAGGTTAAATCTTGTCACGGCCAACTCCACGCCTCTCCCAGTCTGGTAACGCACACCTGCTTGTCCACTCTGTATTCAGACTCTTTTTAGTTCCCTGGAGTCTGGGTTTATTTTGTTGGTTGTTTTTACTGTGCTGTGTGTTTACAGAGTTAATTTATTTCAAGTGTGTATATTACAGTGCCTTGCGAAAGTATTCACCCCCCTTGAACATTTCAACCTTTTGCCACATTTGAGGCTGCAAACATAAAGATTTAAAACTGTAATTTTTTGTGAAGAAGCAACAACAAGTGGGACACAATCATGAAGTGGAACGAAATTTATTGGATATTTCAAACCTTTTCAACAAATAAAAAACTGACTAATCGGGCAAGCAAAATTATTTAGCCCCTTTACTTTCAGTTAAGTGAGGATATCTGAATGATCCAATGTTGACCTAAATGACTAATGATGATAAATAGAATCCACCTGTGTGTAATCAAGTCTCCATATAAATGCACCTGCTCTGTGTTAGTCTCAGAGGTCAGTTGAAAGCACAGAGAGCATCATGAAGAACAAGGAACACACCAGCCAGGTCTGAGATACTGTTGTGGAGAAGTGTAAAGCCGGATTTGGATAAAGAAACATTTCCCAAGCTTTAAACATCCCAAGGAGCACTGTGCAAGCGATAATATTGAAATGGAAGGAGTATCAGACCACTGCAAATCTACCAAGACCCGGCCGTCCCTCTAAACTTTCAGCTCATACAAGGAGAAGACTGATCAGAGATGCAGCCAAGAGGCCCATGATCACTCTGGATGAACTGCAGAGATCTGCAGCTGAGGTGGGCGAGTCTGTCCATAGGACAACAATCAGTTGTATACTGCACAAATCTGGCCTTTATGGAAGAGTGGCAAGAAGAAAGCCATTTCTGAAAGATATCCATAAAAAGTGTAGTTTAAAGCTTGCCACAAGCCACCTGGGAGACACACCAAACATGTGGAAGAAGGTGCTCTGGTCAGATGAAACCAAAATCGAACTTTTTGGCAACAATGCAAAATGTTATGTTTGGCGTAAAAGCAACACAGCTCATCACCCTGAACACACCATCCCCACTGTCAAACATGGTGGTGGCAGCATCATGGTTTGGGCCTGCTTCTCTTC
>JACXGM010026304.1:0-14936 GCA_016801145.1 Umbra pygmaea | reverse complement strand
TCGGAAAAAAAGCTGCTTCGTTGCACACCAATTTCTCTCTCTTCACACAGAAACAGCTGATTAACGATCTACATACTAGGATAAGTGTAAATGAGCTGTGTGAGATTGTAATCAAATGTATACATTAAAATAGTTTGAGTATAACTAATATATACATAGCCTATAGGCCTATATACAGATCAGTCTCAGGTTGAAACTTTTAATTCTGGGAGTTATGTTGCACAACTTAATGTATGCCTTGAGGTTGTTATTGCATTTTAGAATATGTTTTCTTTAAAAACCAATGTAAGATGCCACTTAGTTCCACTTATTATTTAGTTTTTTTGAGAGATGATATTGTAAGCAATTTAGGCAATAAAAATTTGTTTTTTCAGAAAATTAAACCAAAGTATTGTACAATATTGCCCTTCAATAAAACAAAGTATTTCTTAGCCGATTACTCGATTAATCGATGGAATGATCGATAGAATACTCGAATACTAAAATAATCGATGGCTGCAGCACTAACTGTAGGTCATAACAAATTGCACAATCATAAAACAAAATGTGGCAACAAAGAAAATAAATAAATAATGCCTGTTCAAAATTCTGCATAACCTCAGTTTTCAATATGTTATATTCCCCCCTTTAGCATCAATGACAGCGTCGTTTGTGACAATTTACTATGAGGCCCCGAAATCTTGCAGGTGGTATAGCTGCCCATTTGTCTTGACAAAAAACCTCCAGGTTGTGCAAAGTCTTTGGTCATCTTGCATGAACTGCACGATTGAGATCTACCCAGAGTGGCTCAATGATATTAAGGTCAGGAGATGTGATGGCCACTCCAGAACCTTCACCTTTTTCTGCTGTAACCACTGGAGGGTCAACTTGGCCTTGTGCTTAGGGTCACTGTCGTGCTGGAATGTCCAAGTGCATCCCATGTCAGGGCTCTACGCTAACTTTTTTCTCAAGGAGTACATGTAAATACTAAATAAAACACTGTCGGAGCACACAAAGAAATTAAGGAGCGCATTGAAAAATGTACACACAGAATTTATACTTTTTCTTTTTCCCCTGTGTTTTTCCCACCTTTCTCTCACTATGACTGCACTGCATCATCACAGAAAACTACTGCAGTTGGCGCATGACTCCTTGCGGATTGTAGGAGTTTTTTTAACAATTAGAAGCAGCGGAAAAATGCATTATGGTAGGTTGTAATCTTTACTCGCACACTGTGCTTGTAAATAATTTTTCCTTTTCTCACGTCTACTTTTAGAAGCAAATTCTCGTGAAATACTTGCACTGTAGAGCCCTGCATGTGCAGCTTTCATGCAGAAGAATGCAAATTGTCTGCCAGTATTGTCCGATAACATGCGGCATTCATCTTGCTATCAATTTTCTCAAGGTTCCCCGGGCCTTTAGAGCTAAAACACCCCCATATTGTATGGATATTGTAACCCGGCTTTTAAAGGGCGCTGGTGCAGTAAGGGCTTCTTTCTGGCAACTCGACGATGCAGCTAATTTTTGTACAATTATCGTTGCACTGTGCTCCTAGAAACAACCACATTGTCTTTTTCCAGAGTAGCTTGTCTGTCTTCCGAGGTTACCTGTGGGTTTTTTGTATCCTGAACAATTCTTCTGTAAGAGAGTCAATAAGTTTGTTAGCTATCTATACACTAATTGCATTTTCAAATGCCACAGGTGTGGTAAATACACCTTTAATTGCCATTTTAACCTGTGTCACCTTGTGTATCTGTAACAAGGCCAAACATCCAAGAGTATGTAAACTTTTGATCAGGGCCATTTTGGTGATTTCTGTTATCAGTATAGTTTACAAAGGAGCCAAACAACTGTGATAATTAATGGCTTCATATGATCACTATCCTGACATAACTGTCAGAATGTTTGCATGAAGAGTAATATTGTCAAAAACAAAGCTGAAATTTCACAATTTCTGCCTGAGTATGCAAATGTATCAGCACAACTGTATATTGAGGTAAATATACCAGACAATAAGCAAAATGGAATTCAACTGAAAAAAAGAAAAAACAATATTGCAATGCTATTAAATTATTTATACCCACGCTAATACTGAAGTTTATTTTAATATTTGTATCTATTTATACTAGCCTGGCAAGCGAGACCCACATCAAGATGTTGGGTCTGGGAATTCACCATTGGCAGTGCTCAATCCGAGGGGTGGGATAAACGGTTGTCTTTCAAATTCCCTATGCACGCAATAGGATAGTGCTACAACCAACCAGAGCAACGAAGTGTCCGGTCGGCAAAACTCCGAACACGTCTTCCTTTTGTAAGAATGACTTCAGTGCCGTTTTTTGTTATTTCCTCAAAGAACAGATTAACTCCAAGTAGCTAGAGTCACGACCAAAGCTGATTCGAAAGAACTGTTTGCCAGCAGCAGCAACCATTTCTTTGTTTTCCCGTAATTACGTGAAGCCCGCCCACCGACTCTATACACGTTGTGATTGGCCTGACCAGAATTTTTTTTTTCCAGCTCGCAAGTCAACGGAGAGCTGCTAGACTGACCCTAGCTGCAAATTTAATTTGCTGCCGCTAGGGTGCGTCTAGTTTTCTAGGCTATATTTATTCTGTTTTTTATTTAAATTTTAGACATTTAGCAGATGCTCTCAGAAAGAAACACAGACATACAGTAAGAGCATTCAATATTTGAAACAGTAAATGGGCAAAAAGTCAGTGCTGGAAAAATGATCATACAAATAAACATGAAAATTTTTTTAAAAAGACAACAGAGGTGGTGAAAGTCAACTACTTTGAGTTCTCATTGAAGCGGAAGGTACCGGTATTCAGATGTTTTCTGAAAATGGATAGAGACTCTTCCATTCTAACCTCCAGTGGAAGCTGGATCCACCATTGAGGAGCCAGGACAAAAAAGAGTTTTGACTGTGTGGATTGGGAGTTGACTCCCCGGAGGAGTTATGCGATAATTTGTAGACTAACATTTACAAGGCTATCGGGAATGTGTATTTTGTAGTGAATTTTGCAATCGCAGAGAAAGATAAACACCTACCGACTCCGACTTTTTTATATGGCTTTGGTATTAGCTCAGAGATTTAACAAAGCTCTGCAGAATCAAAAAATGTATTTGATGTACCAACCAGAGAAACATTTTAATAAGTAAGCACACAACTATATATCAAAATATATAGCACAGCAGTGCACTAGCACAGTGGTTCCCAAACCTCTCCTCGGGGACCCCCAGACAAAGTCAAAGGTGTAATGTGTAGTTGACTAATTTAATCAGTTGTGTCATTTCAGGGTGAAAATAAAAACATGGCCTGTCTGGGGGTCCCCGAGGAGGTGTTTGGGAACCACTGCACTAGCATATACATAAATGTTCCAAAGTGCAACTGAAGGGAAAAACCTGTTCTCAAAATAAACCACACATGTGGTTTCATGACAGTAATGAAAATATCTGTTCAAAGTACATTTAGCTAGAAAAATAGAGAACCAGAGATGCAACAACTAGATTAGAATGGCTTACTGTTTATATGGCAAGAATTGTCCCTTTGGCTGCTGCATAATTAAAGAAAGTTTATATAAAACCGAACAGAACATGAGAAAAAACTATGTCTTGATCAAATAATTTACTGAAAGTTCCTGAGTTCAGATATTGGTTGGGCAACTTTAAAACAAGGTAAGACTTGCCTTTAGGGATGCAACAATAACAATACTCAAATCTGGCCTAATACTGGTCTCAAATACTCATACTTGTTCTCATAAAAAGGCCCGAAACCCACTGCCAAAACTGAACCATCCTGTGTATACTACAGAGGTGCATGAATGAACCATTGAAAAGCTGAAAACATGTGACAGTTTGGCAGCGTTTCATCATGTTGTACAAATACAGGACATTCTGACACACTAATCATACTACTTATGAAATACTAATGCATACTGAATATCATAAAAATATCAACTAACTAAAGCAACAATGCTGTAAAGTCAGAAAGAGAAACAAATATTTTGTAAGTTAGTTACTTAGCTACTAGCGGTTAGTAATAACCACTAGTCGCAATATGCAAGATGCATTCAGACTGTAGCAGAACCAGGCAAGCAAATCTGTAAGGTGTGTTACTAGGGTAACCAGAGGAAGGACACCTGGTATGAATGTGTTATTATAAATTTTCTAGTGTAATTACACTCACTTTATTTGACTTTTATTGATGTAAAGCACTTTGAGCTGCATTCCTTGTATGAAAGGTGCTATATAAATAAAGGTTTATTATTATTACAGTCATATGCAAAGGTTTAGGCACCCCTGACAATTTCCATGATTTTCATTTATAAATTATTTGGTGTTTGGATCAGCAATGTAATCTGTATCTATCAAATAACGGAAGGACACATAATATTTTGGTAGTGAAAATAGGTTAATTGGATTAACAGAAAATGTGCAATTTGCATCAAAACTAGGGATCGACCGATATGGATGTTTTAGTGTGGATGCAGAAATATTTGGAGCCGATACTGCTTTTGTTTCCTCAATTTAAATCATACAAATGACACAATGATGATAACAAATGTTACAAGGCTCAATTTAAAAAATGAACATTTACTGAACAATATTTAACAAACAGTAAAAACAGGTGAGGTAGAACAAGGGCCAGTGCATGGTCTGCACGTGAACTGCCTGTGTGGAGGCTTGTCTGTAAATAATGCCGGGAAAATTGGAGAACGCAGCAGCCGCTTATTGGCTGATGCCGATACACGTAGAAATGGAAATGGAAGACCACAGGCACAGTTCTTGTTAAGGCCAGAAGTGGCAGGCAAAATAAAATCTTGGAGAGGCTAAGGTGAAAGATGGTGAGAACAGTCAAAAACAGCCCACAGACCACCTCCAAAAACCTACAACATCATCGTTCTGCAGATGTTGTCACTGTGCATCGTTCAACAATTCAGTGCACTTTGCACAAGGAGAAGCTGTACGGGAGTGGGATGCGGAAGAAGCCTTTTCTGCACACCCGCAACAACCGGAGTTGCTTGAGGTATACAAGCGCACATTTGGACAAGCCAGCTTCATTTTGGAAGAAGGTGCTGTGGATTGATGAAAGAAAGATGGAGTTATTTGGTCATAACAAGAGGCGTTATGCATTGTGGCAAAAGAACACAGCATTCCAAGACAAACAATTGCTACCCACAGTAAAATTTGGTGGAGGTTCCATCATGCTCTGGGGCTGTGTGGCCAATGCCGGTACTGAGAATCTTGTTAAAGTTGAGGGTTGCATAGATTCCAATCAATATCAGCAGATACTTAAGAATAATGTAGAGAAATCAGTCACAAAGTAGAAGTTACGCCGGGGCTGGCTATTTCAAGAAGACCATGTCCCAAAACACAGCTCAAAATCTACTGTGGCATTTATGCAGAGGAACAAGTACAATGTCCTGGAATGGCCATCCCATGTCCCAGACCTGAATATCATTGAAAATCTATGGGGTGATTTGAAGTGGGCTGTCCATGCTCGGCAACCATTAAACCTAACGGAACTGGAGATGTTTTGCAAGGAGGAATGTTCCAAAATACCTTCACCCAGACACGCATTATAGGCTATAGGAAACATCTAGAGGCTGTTATTTCTGCTAAAAGAGTCTCAACTAAACATTGATGTGATATTTCTGTTGGGGTGCCCAAATTTATCCACCTGTCTAATTTCATTTTGATGCATATTGCACATATTCTGTTCATCCAATAAACCTAATTTGACTACTGACATTTACTGTGTCCTTCAGTTATTTGGTAGATCAGAATGAAATTGCTGATCCAAACACCAAATTATTTTAATAATTAATAATATTAATAATAATAATAATAATAATAATAATGCTTTCAACTTATACAGCGCTTTTTTTCCAAGGAATCCACAGTGAGGGGGAAAGCGCACCTTATCAACCACCAATGTGTAGCACCCACTTGGGTGATGGACAGCAGCCATTTTGTGCCAGAACGCTCACCACACATCAGCTATCAGGTGGAGAGGTGAGTAGTATATGCCAGTTAAGCAGGAGGGGGATTATTAGGTGGCCATGATTGAAGTGAGAGGCCTGGTTGGGAATTTGGCCATGACATCAGGGTTAACACCCCTATTCTTACGATAAGTGCCATGGGATTTTTAATGACCACAGAGAGTCAGGACACCTGTTTAACGTTAAATCGTTTCAAAAGACTGTTTTTGTAGATTGCAAAATGATATAGCGCAAAGCAGAACAGATACTGGCCTTTGGGTTCTGCTTGTTTGTGACCTTTCTCTGAAAACAACACAGCTATTAACTTATATACTTCTGTTATTTTAAGTCTCATTAACGTTAGCTACATTATCAGGTGAGGCCAGTGGCTCTCAGTTTTAGTGAGGCTGGACATATCTTTTGTGGTAGCACATTAATTTGCCTGAATAATCTGTCTGAAATTTTGCCTAAGAAAATATGTAAATTCCTCTCTTAGGCTCTCTGTTTTTTAACAAGGAACACATTTGGACCAACTAGCAAATGTGCAAAACTACATTGATGTGCTAATACCCCAAATTTGGCATTGATGCCACTAAATTAGAACGATAGCAAAATGTTTAGGTCGAAGTTGGACTAAATTGAGGATCTATGGAACCATGCTCTAAAAACCATGTTTAGTAAATGTACATTTACTAGTTCTTCATCCTGTATGTCCTTTAGCTAGTAACATGTACATAAGTATTTACAGCCTTTGTCATGACACTCAAAATTGAGCTCAGGTGCATCCTGTTTACACTGATCATCCTTGAGATGTTTCCAGAACCTGATCGGAGTCTACCTGTGGTAAATTCAGTTGATTGGACATGATTTGGAAAGGCACACACCTGTCTATACAGGGTCCCACAGTTAACAGTGCATGTCAGAGCACAAACCAAGCCATTATGTCCAAGGAATTGTTTGTAGTCCACAGAGACAGGACTGTATCGAGGCACAGATCTCGGGAAGGGTACAGAAAAATATCTACAGCAGTGAAGGTCCCAATGAGCACAGTGGCCTCCATCATCTGTAAATGTAAGTTTGAGACCACTAGCGATCGGGGGAGAAGGGCCTATGTCAGGGAGGTGAACAAGAACCCGATGTTCCCTCTGACAGAACTCCAGCGTTTCTCTGTGGAGAGAGGAGAACCATCCAGAATAACAAACATCTCTGCAGTAATCCACCAATCAGGCCTGTATGGTAGAGTGGCCAGACGGAAGCCACTCCTAAGGGAGAGCCGTCTGGAGTTTGCTAAAAGACACCTGAAGGTATCCCAGACGATGAGAAAAATATTATCTGGTCTGATGGATCAAAAATGTATACTCTATGGCCTGAATAGAAAGGCATGCTCATCACCTGGCCAATACCATCCCTACAGTGAAGCATGGGTGGCAGCATCATGCTGTTGGCATGTTTTTCAGCGGCAGGAACTGAGAGACTAGTCAGGATTGACGGAAAGATGAATGCAGCAATGTAGAGAAATCCTTGCTGAAAACCTGCTCCAGAGCATTCTGGACCTCAGACTGGGGTGAAGGTTCATCTTCCAACAGGACAACGACCCTAAGCACACAGCCAAGAAAACAAAGGAGTGGCTACAGGACAACTCTGTGAATGTCCTTGAGTGGCCCAGCCAGAGCACAGACTTGAACATCTCTGGAGAGATCTGAAAATGGCTGTGTACCGACGCTCACATCCAACCAGATGGAGCTTGAGAGGTCCTGCAAAAAACTGGAGAAACTGCCCTAAAATAGATATGCCAAGCTTGTAGCATCATACTCAAAAATACTTGAGGCTGTAATTGCTGCCAATGGTGCTTCGATAAAGTATTGAGCAGTGGCTGTGTACATGTGCTTTATTATTAATTTTTTTAAATAAATTTGCTAAGTTTTTAAACACACTTCTTTCACAGTCATTATTATGGGGTATTGTTTGTAGAATTTGAGGGAAAAAATAAATTTCTTCATTTCGGAATACATGTGTTACAAAGTGTTATGAATACTGGGACTTTCCGGATGCACTGTAGATGTACATAGCAAAGTAGTACTAACCTGACTTTTTGGAGTATGCCTGCATATTAAAATTTGGATTGGTCTGCTTAAAGTAAATTCTCACCTAATCTGTGGAAAGGATCTGAGTTTTATTTTGTTAAAAACTGGACATAGAAAGCAGAGACATATTTTCCCAGCTGCAAAGGCAGTCATCTCTTAATTTGAGTATCCTACATAAAGACACAATCACAGGACAAAAGCTATGTTGAAATTAAGGTTGTTCAACATTCTGACTTTTAATAGGACTTTTTGTGGAAAGTGGCAGTACAATAAAGATGACATTGTAAGTCTTACACTCTTGGATTCTAAATCGGCATATGAACCCCTTATAATCAGACCCCAACTCTAGTGAGATAAAAATGACATTTACTATGACTGTCTCTATGCATGGCTGAATGAACTAAGTATTGGGCCCTGGGAAGTAAAGTTATTAATGCCTAAATCTTCGCAACTCAGATAAATATGTGCCATTTTCAAGTTTTCTGCAATTCCACACAATTTTTAATTTTGTTTGAAACAGATGAAAATGCACTTGGGATGATTCTGGGATAATGCCGAAAAATGGGAAGTCTCAAGCCCATGCATCCTCTACAGCCACAGGGGATAAATAATGGATGACCAGCTCTTCCTGCCAGTTGAAACATGACAGATTCATTTAATTCCCCTTCATGAAAACCCTACATCCTGATCTGCAGTCAGAGAGAGTTACAGGCAGGAATCCATTTCCTTATTGCTCAGATGTTTAACAGAGCAGTGAGTATACGCTCATTGGTTCAATTTAAGAGACACACTTTCTTACACACTTCATCACAAACTCTCACATGTACTTTCACATTGTACTACAATGTAGGATGAGTTAGCAGCTAACTTTAGCAACCAAAAATATGTATTGTCTGGTTATTGAGAAAGCTCATCTTAGATGTGTTGTGGAATGAAGAGGCAATTAAATGTGTATTTCTTGCTCAGACTTAAAAAATGTATGCTTTTCAGGATATTTGGACAAGTTAGCAAGTCATTGATCTTGTTTTTATTATACCCTCTTGCTCTGGCCTGGGCTCCAGAAATATTAACAACAGTCTAAAGAAAAAATCCTTCCGGATTAAGTTACATGAAATGCAATAATCTTCAGGCCTGTTGTGGATGGAGCCAGCCAGGCATGGCTATTGGCCTAGTTCTGGACTGACTGGCATTTGCTAAAAATTACTACTAATTGACTCACAGTAAACATGTCGCTGGAAAAATGAATTTTCACTTAGTTGCTCTTATACTCATGATGTAGTAATGCTGTAATTAAGATTGTATCAACGTTAAATTTAGATGATATTGTTTTACATTAGATTTGGTAATTAAAAAAAAAATCCTATCTTATTTTTTCATGCATACAGTAGCTATTACTCATCCCTTCACTTGGTTAAAAACAACTAAATGGGGCCCTCAACCAAAAAGGTTTACCACCCCTGTCCTAAATGACAAAAAAACTACACTAAAAGGTACCTTGGTGACTACTGAGTAAGCTTTTCAGAATGTAGTATTAGAGGTTAATCACTGACTGAACACGTTGCAACTATCTAATGACAGTCACTGACCAGGCCTAGACATAGACCTGACTGACTTTAGGTCAACCGGAATTTATGAAGCATGTAGAGCAAAATTAAATATTCAATTACTGTAATCCAAGAACAGATGTTAAATTTGGTTAAGTTATTTTGACTCTACCTAATTCCATTCCACACTCACAGTAAATAACACAGCTAGCTAATTGGAAAGAGTTTCATCAACAATATTGTTCTAACAGCTAAAATATTGCAGTACATAATTTGCTGTCGTCGTGGTATTTGTAATAAGTCGACAACCGCTCTAGCCGCCTGTCTGCAGTTTATTACCACCGAGTCCGCGCCCCATGTGACCGTTAGTTACCGTTACCATGGCCAGAAGTAGCTAGTTAGCTAGCTAACGTTAGCCGTGTCAATAACCGACAACGCCGGTCGTTCTTCTACCTAACGTTAGCCATCTATTTAGCTTCTGGTTTAGCTTCAATATCATTTAAATACGTACCTTTTGGATATAAACTGAGAAATGTAGTCTATGGTTTTGTCTGAGGTGTAGACTTAGTAAGTAGTTAGATCGTACTCCACCGAACCCTCCTGCTGCTCTCGTGCCAGTCAGATGTGCTTTAATTACCAAAACCTCCGTGGCTTGTAGACGCAGCTCTGCTACCTTAAACCAGACACATTAGCTGAGCAATCCCAAAGGCAAAGCCAACAAAAAACGAAAGCAGTACTGTATTATAAAGAAAAAGCCAGCGCACATCGACTGGACCTAGCTCGAAATGTCCTATTGCGGGTTTAGTTCTAGAGGGCTACTGTAGCAGCAAAATGAAGTGGTCCTCCGCTCCAGTCGATGTGAGATCAAGAGATCACTGCTGTACCTCAAAAATTAATCCGAGCAAAGGGGTACATTTCCACGGTTGATTGCTGATAGCGAATGGTTTGATATAATCTCACTCGAAACTACGTCCCGTTAAAACGCCGTGCATTTATGTATGTTGGTAATTCTGCAAAAGCGAAAACATTTTGCAAAATATGATACGATGAGTGACTATAGTCTGTGTTAACGCAGCGCCCCGCTCGGGTTCAGAGAGCCCTCTGTGCGGCAGTTGGCCGTCGGTTGCAAAGCAGGCAGAGGCAGAAGTGTACCACTGATGGCTCCCTCTCCCTCTCTCCATAGCCCAACCCGGAAGAAATGTACAACTGCAGTAACGTCATTGAGCTTGTCATTGGTAAAGGCTTTTTTATACTGACAGACTATAACATTTTCATTTTATAACACATGCGACTGTAATGTATTTAGGTTAAGTGCCTCGAGGACCATTTTTAAGTAATCCAATAGTCATGTTAGAAACGTCATACTATTACTATATTTAAAAATATATTTATATTAATTTTATTTTACATAATAATGTAATAAGTTAATATGCAGCACTACTAGATTCCCACTCTTTTAATTGATTACATCAATATAATATGGATATATAAAGGATAAATAATCCCCATTATTGAGGCAGAGATGGAGCACTTTAAGATCACAGTTTAAGAAAACTTTAAGATCCTCCGGGTTCACATATATAACTTGTTCCACACACTAAATCGTGAAAAAAATGCGAGGCAGAGCATCCTACCAGTCAAGAGGCTGAAAGTCTTTGGCATGAGCCCAAACATTCTCAATTAATTCTAACTTCTGTTGTACCATCTTGCATCCTGATTGAATGGTTGCGCAAACACCAATGAACAGGAAGTACAGAACGACGCTAACTTGTCTCCACATTCGCCTCCGGTTCTCCTTAAGTTTCTTCAAAAATGCCTGTTTGAGCTATTGAACTGGATTCTCTCCATAATTCCACAGTAGATATGGACATATGGGCTATTAATGGAAAGGTGATGAGCTGTAGTATGTGAATCAGGTGACACATTCAACGGGAAACTATATTTGGCCATTATAGGGGGCAGCGCAAATTCAGGAATTGTTGCTATAACACTGTCAAAATTCTGATTTTTGGGTTAAATCTTTTCTCCAAAAATCCACATTAGATATGGACATATGGGACATTAAAGTAAAGGTGAGGAGCTGTACTAGTATGTGAGGTGGCACATTTAACGCGAAACCATATTTGACCATTAGGGGTCACTGTAAATTCAGGAATTGTTGCAATAACATTGTCAAAATCTTGATTTTTTTATTATATATTTTCTCCAAAATTCCACAGTAGATTAGCCCAAATATGGTTTCCCGTTGAATGTGGCATCTCACATACTACAGCTCCTCACCTTTCTATTGATGCCCCATGTCAACATCTATTGTGGATTTTTGGAGAAGATTTAACCCCAAAATGTAGATTTTGACAATATTGAAACAATTCATGATTTTGCGCTGCCCCCTAACGGCCAAATATGCTTTCCCGTTGAATAAGTCACCCGATTCACATACTACAGCTCCTCACCTTTCTATTGATACCTCACTTGTCCATATCTACTGTGGAATTATGGAGAAAATCCAGCTCAATCGCTGAAAATGTCATTTTTTATGGTGGAATCGAAATTTAAGGAGAACCGGAGGCGAATGTGGAGCCAAGTTCAGCGTCGTTACTACAGAGCGGTTTGGTTGACCCAATACATTAGAGGGACCAAACACACAGACATCCATGAGCTATACTTCTGAAAGTGCCAGAGGAACTTTTCATCCTACAGCAATGCCACATGAAACGCGGTACTACAGCATCAACACAAAGGACCCATAAGACAAAAACTACTCAATAGCTGAACTGACACATTTTTCTGTGTACCTTCTTTATTAATCTGCTGCTCTGCTGCTAATCTGAATCCCTAGACCATTTATTTTTCACTTCTGCTAATCCAATACAATTCTTACCATTGTCATTCATTTATAAAAGCCATAGGGCTATTAAAAAGCTGAAATGACACGTATACCTTTATAAACACCCTATTACACTGTTGGAAAAGTACATTTTGTCAGTTTATAAACTAGTTATCATTTACTGCTGCTAATCCCATTAATTTCTTACCAATAATATTGTATATATTGCTCTAGTGTTGTATTGCTGTCTTATTACTCTGTTTATTATTCTACTAAAACAGGGTGCATCAATAGAATGCAGGAATTCATAACTAATCATTTGTTAAAGGAACACATGTTGTAAGTGGCACCAGTTAATTGTTAAGGTCTAGCTACAGCATCTCTTCCATGGTATGAAATCAGCTCAGCATTTAAAGCACTGAAAAGTATTAAAAAGTTGGGTTTGGCGTTATCAATATATTAGCATATATCATTTACTACCTCAACTGGGAATTTTTGCATGTGTTCACTGATAATAAGGACACCGTCTCATAATCTATTATCCCAATGTTTCACCAGGGACTAATCCAGCCATTACATTCACCAGAGCGAGATCTGAGCACAGTCAATTTACTTTCTTGCTGATAGGGGGCAGAGTGTAATTTACTTAATGCTGCCTGCTTGTGTTTTTCATGCAAACCCTACATGTTGAAGCCTGCACTCCAATTTGCATAAAATACGTGTCCTCCAACGATATCAAACTCACTCCTAAGCCCTTATTCAGCACTGACACAAATGCCTATTCTAAACTGAAAGTGGTTTGGTGTAACTGAATGGTGTCCAGGCAAAACAAATTCAAATAAGCTTCCTTTAGAATCACGCTCCATCTTTAGGGACATTTGGAAGGCAGTTTACTTTTTTCAATCGGGAAGGTTGCTTCTTTTTAATCTACACAGGGGAAGGTAGTGTATATTTCCCTGGTTTACAATATTTTTTGCCATTTTTTTCTTTCTTCCAAAACAAGCCAAATGTCCTAATCTGCTTGCATGGTATGAGTGCTGACTGGGAGATGGGAGCTGATGATTTCCTCCTTGGGATGTGATTAATGTAAATTGTGTTGCTCTTTGACAGACAGAAACATTAGTTTTACATACAGCTATATACAAAAGTTGGAGCACCCCCGGAAAATAAATTATGTTACTAATAATCTTTCTTTGAAATGACACACTTCTTCATGTGTTTATACAGAATTAATGTTCACCTGCATTTTCCACACATTCAAAATATTAAACAAATGTGAACATTGTATGTGCAACAGTTTGGGGTCACTAGGACTTTGGTAACAACTCGTTAGATATAACAACTTCCAAATATTTTCTGTAGCCAATTATGTCTTTCAATTTATCACTTTGGAATTTTTCCAACTCTTCCTTGAGGAACCTTTTCAGCTCAGAAATTTTATTGGTCTCTTTGCATGCACTGCATGTTGGAGATCTTTCCATCGATCTTCAGTAATATTTAAGTCTGGAGACTGAGATGGCCATTCCAAAACATTTGTTCTTCTTTCTTGTGAAATTTTCATGATTAATTTGGTGAAATGTTTTGAGTCATTGTCATTGCATACATATGCAAACTCTTGGGTCTCTGCATAGCTTAGTGGGACACCTACAGTGGTCACGAGTTTGAACCTAATCACTGCTTTTTTTTCCCCCCGGAGCTCCAGCATGAGGCAGCGCAAATTTGCAAAGGGATAGATAAGAGGGATTAATAAACCTTGCTACATCACTCTCCAGCAACTCGTTCTGTGCACATTGGGCACCTGCATGTTCAATCATAGAAGATTAGTTGGTGAGGGTAATCCTCTGACTAAAGGCTTCCATGTTGGGACAAGCAGTGTGATAGAAATCAGATGGCCTTGGAACTTTTGGTTGGAGAAACCATGTGTGCATCCTTACCAATCCCACACTCGACCATGGAGTTGCAGGGATGCCAACTAGGCAGGTTCACAGGAAATTGAACACGACCCATAGGGAGGGGATAAATAAAATTGGGAAAAATGAAAGACTATCCAACCTATTTTTAGCTTCATTGTGCAGACTGACAGTTTGACATTAGCTGTAAGGATTTGTTGATGTCACAGGTGTAGTGTATGATTCAGAATAAGAAAGATATTTATTGCCAAGTAAGTTTTCCCAAACAATTATTTTTTTATTGGTGCATGTCTTATTTGTATATAAATAAAAAAAATGTAAACTTTTTTACCTTTAAGGCACAGAATGTGGACAGGTATGTCTATAGGCTATAGACACTCACCTAAAGGATTATTAGGAACACCATACTAGTACTGTGTTTGACCCCCTTTCGCCTTCAGAACTGCCTTAATTCTACGTGGCATTGATTCAACAAGGTGCTGAAAGCATTCTTTAGAAATGTTGGCCCATATTGATAGGATAGCATCTTGCAGTTGATGGAGATTTGTGGGATGCACATCCAGGGCACGAAGCTCCTGTTCCACCACATCCCAAAGATGCTCTATTGGGT
>JACXGM010026303.1:0-14937 GCA_016801145.1 Umbra pygmaea | reverse complement strand
GAGACTGTGTGGCTGCTTCTGTCAAAGTGAGACTGTGTGGCTGCTTCTGTCAAAGTGAGACTGTGTGGCTGCTTCTGTCAAAGTGAGACTGTGTGGCTGCTTCTCTCCAAGGGAGGCTGTGTCTCTCATTCTATCTTTATATACCGTCCAGATCAAAGGCACTGAGAAGCCTGCTGTGTGCTTAATAACTCCAACCAAGTCTGGCTACACATCAGCCATGCTGTCGTTCCTTCCCTCCTCAGCCCCCCACCACCATTCCACCCCCACACTCCCCCTCAGCACACGTTAACCTGAACCCTTTGAAGGCTGGGCTTTTTAGTATTTTTTTTGTATTTCTCTTTGGTCTGAAAATAAGAAGTTAAGCAGAGGAAGAAAGGAAGAGAGAGAGACTCCCAAACAGCCGTTAGCCACTCTGTGTTTTCTGCTCCTCACTAACGTCATGAAGCAGGGGGGATGTGGGGGTGTGATGGAGGGATCCCCTTGCGGAACTCAAACATGTTGTAACGTTCTCGTATCCGTGATTTACCCTATGAATGTTTCAGTGAGGAGGGAACGCTGTGACTGCTTATTAAAAGAGATGTGTGAAGTACATTCAACATATTGACGCTTTTGAAGTCTAGCACTTCCAATTTTTGTATCCAAAACATTGCAGAATATGTTATTCATTCTCTCGTACACGAAACAATGTTAAAGTGTATTTGTTTCTCCGAAACGTTCTCATCAAGGGAGTGACATCATTTCACATGCTACATTATTCAATACAAATTTCACAGACACCCATAGTAACTTTGAGTGTTGAAAGCATTGCCATATAATTTGAACTCCCTGAAGTGATAGTAAAAACATTGGTTATGTGTGTGTGGGGGTACGGAAAGAGCTAGTTATTGTTATCTTAACGCACAAGAAAGAAAAATATAGGTTATTGCATATCCTCTGTATGTTTTATTTTGTAGTGTATACGGTAGAGTAGAACATTTTATATTATACAATCACATCTACTACTATCCTTTAAACATCCGTTTCCCCAACTCCCACCTCTCATGTCATTGACTTCATATCAATATCAGCTTTATGTGTAATGTTTTGACTGTATTCATTATGAAATAGTTATTTCTCCAGATATAACATTCTAACTGGGAAACCTTTTGGTGTGTCTTATATAAACCATACACACACTAATCAGTTTTCTCCGGACACCTCTGTCATCCGGGGGTCATCATCCAACATATATCCACTGCCTCTAATCCTTGGTACTCTCCAGATTGTTGCCAAAATACCTGCTCATTGGACCTTGAAATGGCTGAGCAAGGTTGGCGGGCTCATTATTTTCCTCAGTGTTCTACTAGGTCTTAGAGCTCATCAGAAAGAGTGCTCTATTAGGGTGTAGGCGAACAGGTGATGTCCAGTGTATAATCATTTCTTATGTAGGGAACCTCTGCTACACCATGTCTGTTTACACCAGTCTACCCAAGTTATGATAGTCTTGTCCATTCTCATCAAGTAAGGTTTAATGATTTAATGAATGCAGATGTTATGGATTGATGTACTGTTTGATTCAAATGCATGCAAACATCTAAAAATAAGCTGTTGAATTCTTTCCCCAGGTTGCTTCTGTGTTCCGTTCAAATGGACAGGGTTTTGCATAATTGTTGTCCACGTTTATTTGTTAGGTAATATTGGGAACCAAGATTTGCTAGACCGTAGACTTGTCCATTGGGCGAAAAAACGTTTCTTGCCAAGATTTCAAAATTAAACCTTTCAATAAACATTTATATTCAAACCCTCTTTAACAACTTCTAACTTCTCCTTATAAACAAGGCTAAAGAACTTTTCTAAATCGGAGAATAAATGTGAATGATGACTGTTTTACAGTTGCTTTTGCCAACTGTTTTAAACTGTTCTCTAAACTTTCAAACTTTAAAGGATCAAGCGACGTTGAACGCTATCAAATGGCTAATAAGAAAATCCCATTCAATTATAAGAGGCCGGTAGAAGATTGGCTTCAGGAGAAAGGTAAACCTTTTACCAGATCTTCTACATTTTTCTAGAATGTTTTTTCTTTTTTGTCATGTCATTGGCTTGTTTCCCCTTAAACCTTTTAGAGTGAAATATATTCCTTTTTAAACCATATAAACCATAATTAAACTAAAATTACTGTCAATTTTATTTTGTTTGTTTTCTCGTGCCATTCCCTTTGTCCTCATTGTTTTAAATTCCGTTTGAATTGAATCATTAATGCCGAATAGTTAAAGGGACTAGTGTAATCCATTCACAATATGAACATATTTGACAAAAAAAATCTGTTGCACAGCCAATAGTTGTTAAACAACATGGATTTTGTACGTCAAATCAAATCCTTTGACTGTTAAATGATTGTCTTGCTCAAAGCTCATTTAATATATGAGGACAAATTAAACCAAAGGCATATCCTTTTTGAGTTACAACTTACATGTTGCTGTCTAAGTTGTACTTCATACGCTGTTTCATTGATTGTAGATATACAACAATCAAGGCAGTTTGCATTTGTGATAGATATTTAAATTGGACTTATTTTTATTGCTCTACACTGCACTAACCGGAATGTTCCGCCTTCAAATAGACTTTGCTGATGTCATTCTGGATTTAAATGGTTTGCTTTTACTCTAAACAGTATTTTACTGTTTATTATCTAGTCTCTACCACTTTGCTGTTGATTATAATTTAGGTATGTAGGGGAAAATTGTTCTCCTGATACATTTCTGCGATACTAAATTTCCTAACTAATATCATTATAAAATACATTTAAAGGTCATTGACTAAACCTGTTAAGACGATTATAAAGTCCCTTTAACACTGCCTAAGATCCAACGCAGTTTCTGAAACCATTAGTGTTGCTACATGCATGAATCAACATTGTTTATTTTTATGTTACAATGATATGACATTTATTTCCCTTGTCATTTCATGCCAAATGTATTTAATTGTAAATATGACAAATGCAATAACCCTGCGGTGCAATGTGTGTGTGTGTGTGTTTGTTGTCGAAATTTGATTTCCAATTAAGATTTCCCATTGCATTCGGCAACTGTTATTTGTATTTTTCACATCAGAACTAATGCATGAACAATGTGTTTTCACAGCGATGTTGATTTCCTGTTTAATGATGTTTTCCGTGGAAATTGTGAACGAGAGTCTATTATTGACATTTTATCATATTATATTACAATGCAAAGTACATTAAAAATAAGTAAACTACATGATTGTATTTCATTCTTCAGGGGACTGCTAATGTGTGGCTATTGTTTTTAATGTGAGCAAGACAAATACCTTTTTCCACACACACTTAGCTGCCCTTATTTGCATTTATTTATTTGTCATACAAAAACAATTAAAACATCCACACAATAAATACTGCAGTGTGGCTACAGTATATTACAACACTGTACCTTAGCTTTCGCTAACCGCTAGGACATTTCCCAAAATTGGTTTTAGTGTAGTACAATACTTAAATAATTTGATTAGCAACGTAAATGGATTAAGTTCATATGAAGTGCATTTTAATTGTGCCACCCCATTCCACTTTTCTCTCAGGCCGGCAGCTCACCATCTTTAATACCCAGGCCACCATCTCGATAGGCGGTAACGACCGGAAGCGGCCCTATCAGGGACAGCTGTCCGGCCTGTACTACAACGGCCTTAAGGTATTTTAGCGCAAGATGGTTCCCATAATGTTAAACATGTCAACATGTATATGGTAATCTGGATTTTCAAAAAAGATATTATATTCAGGATGGGTCTTAATCCTATATTCCACTTCAATCAATCAAATATTGTATATTGAAATGATAGGCTTGTGTTTGTACTCCCCTGACAACACGTTACAGTGTAATCAATGGGCAATAAATACCAACTTGTGTCTTCACTGGGTAAAATATTGATTGTTTAAAGTAGTCTTCTCTTATTAAGTGTATCTAATTCCATCCTAAGGTCCTCAACATGGCGGCAGAAGGCCATGCCAACATCAAGTTGAACGGGAGTGTGCGCTTGGTCGGGGATGTACCCACCAGTAGGGGCGCTGCACGCACCACCACATCTGTGCCACCTGAGATGTCTACAACCTTCATAGAGACTACGACCACCCTGTCTACCACCACCACGAGGAAACAGCGCTCCCCACCTACCATTCAGGTAGGGATGGAACCAAGCATCTGGGAGACACGCCGTCTGTGGTGGTAGGAAAGGCAACTGATGAGGGAACAAATTAGCATGTGTCTGTTCATGTTTTAATCTTGTGGATACTGGAAATCCCTGCAAGGATAGGAAAGTAAGGACGGCTTAACATTTTGCCCCATGATGGGACATAATGCTATTTATAGTTCTGGGGCTTAGTTTAGGCAAATTGTTACTTTTCTGGGTTAGAAGTTAAGATGAATGGTTCCTGTGGATTCAGTACAAAAATGCATGCACTCAGCGCAGTAAATTACTGTGGATTAGAGCGTCTGCTAAATTACTGTGATGTAATTGTGATTTAAAGCTGTTGGCTCACTTGGGCTACAGTTAGGTTAGGATTTAGGGGAGATAGGATTTTAGACGGGGTAAAAGAAACATTTGTTTCCCATAAAGGACAGAGATTCTGAAAATGAGAACGATAAGGAGCATATGGTAATGGTTACCATTTATAATCTGAAGGAGATTGTAAAGAGATTAAAGAGAATAACACAATTTGTCGAGGGGGGGTGGGATGAGCCCTGTTGACACACCGAGAGGATTAGTAGAGTAAGTAGACAGAAAGGTAGTTACGGGCTTCTTCTGAAAGGATTTGGTTTGTATTTCAATTAGCATTGTCCACGTACAGTAGTTACTAGGGCTGCCCACCATTCAGCTCAGGGTTTAGTATTTTCTATACTTGCCAGGTTTGGGGATTGAGGGATTTCGGCTCTTTCTACAGCATGGTCTACCAGGGACTGGATATATTTTTCACCGGCAGAGGATTGAAATTCTTCAGTTCTTTCAGTGCTACCCTAATTTGGCCCGTCGTCCTGCATGCTGGTTCTATTCCTAGCCTGTCATGTTACCTCTGGGGAAGCTCCATGGCCTCTAGGAAGGCTTCCCAAATTGCACCGTGTACTTTGTAGTGCCCTACTTAAGACCAGGACCCATAGGTATTTAGTGTAGTAGGGAACAAGGGCCTTCCTCCTTCCTTTCATACAGATCACCGTGCCAAGCCACAAAACACAGAGCTTTCTGGAATGTATCCTGACTAGATGCCAGTGAAAGTCTCTGGCTTGCCAATGAAGTAATCACGCTGGGCGACACGTTGACGGCCAAAGGACAAATGAAGCCGGTGGTGTTCATATTAAAGTCATAATTCTACACAGAGCTCTGAAGCACAAAGAAAAGCAGCAAACACCAAACGTTTTATTTCACCCATTGCACCTTCAAAGAGATTGCTCTGCACCACAATATGGATGACCTTTCCAGTCTCAAGACTTCATGAGAACTTTTCAGTGTAGGACAATGGGTAAAAATCCTTTTCAGTTAATCCACGTTTCGGGCAGCACCCCATGGAGTTTATTGAAATGAATGCCAAATCATTTAAGATAAAAGGTGTTCAAAGCTGACCTGTTCAATCCCACAATCTTTTCTCTGTACATGATAAAGTTTGAGACTGATTTAAGCTTAATCAGTCAATTTAATCTTATTTAACATGATTGTCCAACAATTGTATATTTTCATTAAATATGCTCATATCAGTTATAATAATTTGTTTAACCTTTAACAACAAGCATTGAAACACTAAGTTTTGTTTAAATTTATGCAAAATAAAATAGAAAAATTGAGAAGATTGGAAAAACGTGGCCTGGTCTGATGCGTCTCGATTTCTTCTGCGACATTCAGATAGTAGGGTCAGAGTATATATCTAATAATACAGTAGACGTCCCCTTTAATTTGGCCTTTCAAATGTACCTGGAGACGATAAGCTCTGCAGCCCATAGAACTATAGTTTCTTCTCACGATAATTTGGAACAGGCATCATGTAGGACCTGTAAGAGCCGCATTATCCAGTTTGACCACGTAACTGAAGGCTGAGGACTTTCATCGTCAGTGATAATCAAAGTCAAGCTCCTTTATCCCTACATTACGTAGCACTATACTGTATGTAGCTGAATGCATGGTGGGTATACATACTTCCTGTTATATGGACTTGTAGCTCATCTGTCTAAATGTCCCCCACATTCACATGACAGGCATCGATAGGTTATTATTGTTATCATGGAAATCCAGATGCATTTCAGTCGTTTGTATCTTTCTCTACTCTACTGGATTAAGAAGGTCACTGTGGAAAATAGGGCACATTATTAGGGAGGAAAGTTGTTTTCTATCACAGACTGGGCCAATCCATATTGTAGGCGAGACAGTCAGTTAAGGACTTCATCAAATGAATGATATCTTTGTGAGACTATCTCTTGGTAGAATAGAGGCTTATTTTGGTGACCGTGAAGCCATTATAGAATAAATAAATCCCATTCACTTTACTGGCTGGAGTAAATTCTGTTTATTTAGCTAATACCGTGCATACTATATTTCCAATGTATATAATCATTTTAGCTTTAACAATTGGATGTATCTATTAATAACAACATTACCGGTCACATTGTTCTATTGAAATGTATATAATAATAACAGCTTTACCGGGTACATTGTACAGAATAAATCAGATGTATAAAATAATAACAACTTTACAAGTCACAGTGTTGTAATGAAATCTACATAATAATACCAGCTTTTGCATGTAACTACGTTCCTCTATAACTACCACAATTGGGATAAAGTTTTTCTCTAATGACCTCCGTTTCTACCATCCTTTCTGAGAAGTTAGTAGTATTGGTCTTCTCCTAAAGGTTCCAATTGAACTCTCCCTCAGGGGCCTCTAATTGGCACAGCGGTAATGTCACTCCTTTACAGTTAGCTGCATAATTGCAAAACCACGGTTTGAATCCTGCTCTTGGGTTAGCCCCGGGGTCTCATGGAGCGAGGTGTAATTGGCTAACACCATCCAGGTTGAGGGAGTTAGTAGCCAAATATGGTTGCCTTGCCTTGTTACACACTAGTGGCTCCTTGGCTAGTCTCTGATTTAGAAGGTAAAAGGCACGAAGGAATTCTGGATTGGCCTGCAGCAAGGTAACATCCAGAACGCCTCAAAATGTGCTTCGGGATGCATACCTCAACATCGACTGTCCCGTGTCTGCTTGGGAAGCAGGGCCTTAATCACAGATTACATATCACAAACTAAGTGAGAAAACGGTGGTAAAATCCCATGGCTGTGTCTATCTATTTTGATTGGGTAGTGTGTCTCAGTGTTGTCGACTGTCTAGGTGCCTGACTATTAGCCGTGGCAGGAGAGCTGAAAGAGGAGAGCAGCTGTACAGGCTGGCAGATTCCCCAGCCCCTTGAGAGGAGGGTTAGAAGGGAGAGGAGCCTGCCTATATACCCCTGGATGCCTGAGAGAGTTTGTGTTTGAGATCAAGAAAGAGAGAGAGAAAGGGCGAGAAAGAGACTGAATCAGGGCTATTTTGGTCAGTCATTCTCAAAACCAGGCAATACATGGCGTCCATGTCCCAAGAGCTCTGGGACTGTTGGATGGCATTTCATCTGTGGATCAACACTGCCGCTGAGGGAGACCCAACGCAATCACATGTTAAATGAATGAGAGATCCTTAGGGAAATCTGTTTAACCTGGGTCTAATTATGTTCCTGCTTCTCAACATTGGTATGGCTGGGCGGGGCCTGTTGTGGTCATGCAGAAAGTGGATTGGTTGGGCATGGTGGGGTATGGCTAGGTGGGGCGAAGATGGATTGGACTGGCTGTGTTTTGCTGACTGATTGCCCCCCCCCTCCTTACACAATCAGTGTAATGTTGTGAATGCCAGATCATGTGGCAAGACGCCACATTCTCTCCAATGCTGTCTGAGGTAACGTGTGTACATGGTAATTGTCAATGACAGATTCATAGTCACGCCCTCCTCAAATATCCTCACGGGGGACAATTAAGACAGAAGAGCGGCTGACAGTGACGAGACACCGAAATGAAAAAGGAGCACAATACTGACACGTGGATGTTGAGGTGTGAACATTCCGGCTGCCACGTCGAGCCAGGGAAAGCATTCAAAATTCAGGGAAAGCATTCAAAATTCCAGCCGGATCAGAGGCTGTTGGTGTGCTGCTGAAGAGAGCCGGTTTCAGCCCCGGGGGGCCGGGGGGGGCTAGCTCTGCCTAAACAAGATACGGAGCGATCATACTTTCACGTTCCTCCATTTAGCAGTTTACACTTTCTTTGATCGTATGCCTCAAAGCAATAGGACTAATCCTAACGATTTTAGCTGTTATTACCCCCCCACCCCCCCCACCCCCCCATTTATGGAAGGGAATTAGGAGATGGTGAGTCATTGTTGTCATATTCCCAGTTAGAATGGATTGCACCCCAGTCTTGATCTTATGGATCCAGAGAAAGATATGAACGAGGCACACGGTGGTATTAAATGCACTGGTTGTTAGGCTGTGTGTGTGAGGTACTGTATCCGTGCACGGAGGTGAGCGATGTAGGATGTTGTAATAGTATTAACTCTGTTTGGGAGCTGGAATTTCTCCTCATTTAAGCGATGTACTCCATCATGGTGGAGAAATGTCTCTTTCTCAATTATCTCCACGTCACACGCACACGTGCCTGAGCTCTGAGTTCACCCACACACAGAGAGACACACACCGTTTGAGCGTAATTAGGATTGTAGGCTGTAATCTAGTATACCTGAGGGAACTGGGCCGTGAAGCGGGGCAGGTTTGAAAAGAATTTACATTGTTGTCGTTGGTTTAAAATTGCTTTCGTCCATCATCTTCAACTAGGTGGGGTTTGCATTGTTGGCCTGAGGAAAATAAATTCAGGAGAAGAATTGTTGGCAAAATAATTGTCTCTTTGTTGCCTGCTGAAATGAATTACGTAATTTAATTCAGAGAGGTTAATTTATTTTTGATTGAGTGTTTAATTAACTAAACAGTATTTACTACATATTGGTACGCATTTATTGCAGGGTTTTAACTTGTTTTAAAGTTGTCATTTAAATTGCAGGAAAATTATAATTAGTTAATAATCCATTAAATAGTTCCTCGTCTCACTGGGAGGCAACAGAGTAGTTCAACTCGTACGATTTTCAACACATTCCTATGATACGTTTTCTGGAACTGCAGCAATAGCAAATAAAATGGCTGCAACGTACAGTGGCGTTAAGTAAGTAGGACAATCAAATGATGTAGTACACTAAAAGGGACATCTGAAAAGCTGTGGTGGAAATCATACAACAGGTCTGTTCATTAGAAGTGTTACGCTGCGCTTCAGACCGCCGGAGGAAAGATGACATCATCGCCTATGTGTTCAACCAGGGTCTATGACCAATACTACCGCCAGTAATTGGGTAAAGGTCAAGTTGTCTGTATGTGCATGTGTCTTTTCGTTGCTGTGTGTGTGTGTGCTGGGAGTGTGTGTGCGAGCGTATGTTGGTGAATCCTGATAGATGGATGCGGTGGCATGGCATAGCTCAGAGGTCCCAATTAACAGACTAGAGTTAGGCAGACGGATGGAGCCAGGGCTCTTTCTGGCTGTAGCATAGCCCCATTAAGGACTGCCTCAACCTGGCCTGTTAGAAACTAAACACACGGCCCTGCTGCAGTACATGTACACACACACACATCTTGAAGAGGAACACTGCCTCACTGTCTCAGAAACACAGAGCATTCTTTTGCTTTTTGTTCCTCTTTCTGTCATTCAATCTCTTTATCCTCTCTGCCTGTAGTCTGTGTCTCTCCTCATCTGTCTGTCTGTCAGCATCTCATATCAACAGTGGGAGAACATGTGCTTCCTTTCTGTTGATAGGCTGGACAGTAGAACGCTTACAAATTCACCCAGAGCTGTAAGACAGCCATCGAACGCCGCGTGAGCTAGAACGCAAGCACGAGTCCATAGCAAATTAATTGAGTAGAACGTTCGATGAGCCCATTTGCTGGAAATGAAGCTTAAAATTCCATTTCCCTAAATGGCACCAACAAAAGTCAACTTTTTCATTTAACTCCTACAATCTGCTCTTAAGATGAAAATGAAAAATGAGGAGTAAACATCCACTCCCCTATGCTGTCAATTGCGCTTACTTCTGGTTGGAAGTATAAAAAAATCTAAAAGAATTGGTCGTTTTAGAATCAGGGTTTGTGAAAGCATCGAGTGGTTGCCAATGATATTGCATTTAATATAGTATATTGTCTTGATGAAAATGTATTGTAGTGGATGATTAGTTTGGGGAGGTTCTGCTGAATAAAATGAGTTCTGACTTAAAAAATATATACTTTTTGAGATATCTAATAAAAAAGTCATCCAGGTCCGCACGTGCATCTTTTTTTAAAGCCATTACAGCATCATTGGGGAAGCATCTACTGCTGATAGAGTATTAGGCATTATAAAACGGGTTCGGCAATATATGTCATTCCAAGCCTATGACAATTCCCTGATTTCCGCACATAGACTGTTGCCTAATCACTCAAGTGTTTTATGCAATCAAAAAGTATCACAACGCCAACCTTGGTTGTCGCTGATGTAGACATTCTAACCAGCCACAGGTTTTAAGTAATCTTATCCATTTTGTAATATAGTGTTTTTTGTGATGAAGCAATAGCTAGCTAGTGGCTGTCCTATGTCAATATACCGGTGGCTGGCTCATAAGCCTAATTGTTTTAGCTACCTCTCACATTACACAGCCTGGGGTTTCCACAGTCCTCTACCACCACCCCTTGGGACAGAGTGATGAGCTGACTTCCTAGCACAAACACACTAGACATTACACCCGATACGAATTTAAGGGACAGTTGGATTTCCTCGGGTAGTTATAGGGCTTATCTAGGCTGATTTAGGGACTGAAACCAGGCAAGGGCTTATCCATAAGATTGCTGCGTGTTGCCATGCCACACATCACGAACCCCTTTTTTCATATTATTTAAATATCAAGAAATAGCCTACAGTTTGACAGCTTTATTATAAGCTGGTCTCTGAAAGGGGAATTACGGTAGCCTACCGTTCTCACAAGCAAAATGAAGATGAAATAGTTCTCTATGTAAACAGTTGTTTAAATTAGACTTACAAGTTGCCTGCTTTTATTGTTCTGCCTATCATGCACAGATGTTTGCTTGACTGCATTAACCATAGTGTCATCATTACCGTACAGCTAGTAGGCTGATTGATGTTGACAGTGGAGTCTGCATCAACCGAACATTTGAATTGCATAAACAAATGCATCACTAAAGCAGGCCTTCGGCCTCGTGGCTTTCCACACTGCTGAGGTGTGTGGTTATTCCCTGCCAACGCACAGTCTGTTGTTCATTAATGCTTACCTGTGACATAGATGATGGGCTAGAATTTGAATTTTTGGAATGCTTTCTGTATCAGAGTTGGTGCCACTGCGCTCAACAGAATTGATAGGAGCAGGCAGGATGAAAAATAACCTAAACTGAGACTTTTTTCATGATTGCTTTAAAACTACGGCAAGCAGCTTAAAAAAATATCTGTCCAGCCTACTGTTGGAGGTCTTACATCAAAACGTCTTTGCTCTGTATGAATCTTTGATGTGTTGAGTAAAGAATGTGTGAGTGTTCAGGACTGTAGGAAGGTAAATTCGAGGAGATCCGTTAGACCCGCTGTGCCGGCAGTATAGTGCCCTTGTCGGCCTGTTTAGTCCCTGGATGGGAGCCTAATACTGCTGGAGTTGGTGTTGCAGAAAGGAGCACTTTTCCCTCTGGTCTAAACATCATTCCCAATGCCCCAGAGCAGTGATAGGGACATCTATCCTGTGTAGAGTGTTGTCTTTCGGATGGGATGTTAAACGGGTGTCCTGACTCTGTGTTCACTAAAGATCCCATGGCACTATTCATAAGTGCATAAATTCATAGTAAGGGTGTTAACTCCAGTGTCCTGGACACATTTACAATCTGGCCTTAATACCATGGCAACCTAATCATCCCCAGCTTTCAATTGACTCAGTCATCCCCTTCCCTCCCCCCACGTCTTCCCAGGCCGTTGCTGTAAATGAGAAACAGTTCTCAGTCAACTTGCCTGGTAAAATAAAGGTCAACTAAACAAATTCCTGTGTACTCGTTTGTCTCTGTGAGAGTGAGACCAGAGGAGCGCGCACACACTCATCAACACATACATGGGCGGACACTGCCAAGAAGACCGATCCATTAACAAACTGCAGGGATGAGGAGGAAATGGATGAGTCCATGTCTGACAAGGTGGATTGGGTATACTGTGTGTGTGTATGTCTCACAAGGAGACCGATCAGTGTTGTCAGCCATAACCACAGGAGGTTTCCAACACATTAGGGACAACAACACCCACGTCTCTTATGGACCCACAAGTCCAAACCGGATGAACTGACTGTTGCTACACCAGCTGACTGACTGCCTCCACACCAGCTGACTGGCTGCCTCCACACCAGCTGACTGGCTGCCTCCACACCAGCTGACTGGCTGCCTCCACACCAGCTGACTGGCTGCCTCCACACCAGCTGACTGACTGCCTCCACACCAGCTGACCGGCTGCCTCCACACCAGCTGACTTGCTGCTTCCACACCAGCTGACCGGCTGCCTTCACACCAGCTGACCGTCTGCCTCCACACCAGCTGACTGACTGCCTCCACACCAGCTGACCGGCTGCCTCCAACACCAGCTGACCGGCTGCTTCCACACCAGCTGACTACCTGACATTTTTCCAACAATTGTCTTTCTCACATTGACATATTGACACTCTCTTTGCATCATCCCAGTGCTGTCGTCCTGTTTGGATGGTACGGCTCTGAGGACCTAGAGGGTAAATCAAGTAGCACCACAGCCCAGATCAAATAAAGCCCTAATGTTAAGGTTAATGTTAAGGTTAATGTTAAGGTTAATGTTAAGGTTAATGTTAAGGTTAAGGTTAATAGTAATGTTAAGGTTAATAGTAATGTTAGGGTTAATAGATATGTTAGGGTTAATGTTAATGTTAAGGTTAATAGTAATGTTAAGGTTAATAGTACTGTTAAGGTTAATAGTAATGTTAAGGTTAATAGTAATGTTAAGGTTATTAGTAATGTTAATGTTAATAGTAATGTTAAGGTTAATAGTAATGTTAAGGTTAATAGTAATGTTAAGGTTATTAGTAATGTTAAGGTTAATAGTAATGTTAAGGTTATTAGTAATGTTAAGGTTAAGGTTAATGTTAATGTTAAGGTTAATGTTAAGGTTAAAAGTAATGTTAAGGTTAATAGTAATATTAGGGTTAATGTGAAGGTTAATAGTAATGTTAAGGTTAATAGTAATGTTAACGTTAATAGTAATGTTAAGGTTAATAGTAATGTTAAGGTTACTGTTAATAGTAATGTTAAGGTTAATGTTAAAATTAATCTTAAAGTGAAGGTTAATCTTAAAATTAATCTGAAAGTTAAGGTTAATGTTAAGGTTAAGTCTAGCTGTTTATTTCTTTGTCAGGGAGCAGAATGGTGATAAGGATTCAAAAGTTTGCCTTTCAGACATTATGTTAGCACACTCCTGCCTGTTTCCAACCAATATCTTCATAGTTCCTCTGTGGAGCATTACTTAAACTCCAGGTTACAGTCTCTCTTTAAAAGTAGTATGCCATTTAGGACAGGTTAAATACCAGTGAAAGAGAATAGCAGGGGCTCTAGAGGCTATTTAATACAATTCCTTCATCAGTTACTAAGAACGGTTTCAAGTTTCATATTTTTTAAATATAGACTTAATCGAATATGTTTAATTGGGGTTTGTGCTCATTAGTAGTTGAACTCACAAGGGACCTCGTTGTTTAATTTGTGAGAAGTAAAGATTGCAGCTTAGCAGGGTGCGTAACGAACGACAAGCAGCCAAGCACATGGATTTTGTACAGCAGCCTTGAAGTAATAATCACTTGTGTGTGAGAAGGCTGGTAAGCTATTAAAATGCAAGCCAGAACAAAGTGAATTATCAAGCTGGATCTCCCTTCGATTCCAACCTCAAAAACCTTCCATTAATTTTAAATCAATTCTTGCTGTGTTTGCAATAGTTCTGTTGGAGCAGTTCTAGATGGTGAGCCTAGAGTCATCATCCCGAGCTAGCTAACCCCATTTTACCTAGTGCACTACTTTCCACATCCAAACTGATCCAATGGCTCTACATTGAGGCCAGAGCCCAGTAAGCCACAACAGGCTGAAGGGTGTTAGGTTATTATTCAAGGACTGAAGATCCAGAGTGCTGCTGGGTTCACTTCTATTCCTCTAATCAGGGACAGATTTAAACATGCTCCCCATTGCTCTCTCTGGAGACGAGGCTAGCCCCTTTTCCACTACTGTCCTAATAGCAGAGGACGGTGCTATCGCCATCCTTTCGCACCTCGTGTTCTCAGCCTCTCATCTCAGTTCCCGTCACCCACACCTCATCTCATCCTTGGCCTCCTCTGATTACTCAAGGCTGTTAGTTCAGCAGCTGGTAGCTTCAATCCCTCACCTCTCCCTGCTCTTTCTGCTCGCTTCTCTTTGAACAGGAAATCCCACATGGTAACCAGACTCTGCCCACAACACTGGGGCCTGTAATTGAAACACCCAGACACCCTTGGGGGGGGGGGGTATGGATGCATGGAGTAGCTCGTGTCCTGTTCATTAGGTGCAGTACACATCACACTGAACAGCATGGAGTTGCCTCTATGTCTACCATCCTCTCTGTCCAACATCCTTTCCATCCTGTCTGTCTACCATCCTCTCGGTCCACTATCATCTCCGTCCACTATCATCTCCGTCTACCATCCACTTCATCCTGTCCGTCCACTATCCTCTCTGTCCACTATCCTCTCTGTCCACTATCCTCTCTGTCCACTATCCTCTCTGTCCACTATCCTC
>JACXGM010026302.1:0-14939 GCA_016801145.1 Umbra pygmaea | reverse complement strand
CCTCCTCATTGCCCTACCTGTCCTCCATGACCCCTGCCTCCACATTGACCTACCTGTTCTCCTCAAATCGGTTGATGAGGTCAAGGACCTTCGAGGGTTTCTCCCGCGTCTTCCCTGCCAGTGCCCCTCCTCCGCCCTCATCCATGGTGGCTCTGAGGAGAGCTCTGTCCACGTGCCCCAGCACCACCGGGGGGCGAACGGGCTCCGTCATCACGCTATGGAGGTGCGTTGGCTTCGGAGGCACTTGAGGGAATTAAGGGAGAGTATCAAATGTCAGCCTAGAGATCAGGTGGTTTTCAGGTTAGCAACTGGGAATTCTAGGGCCCACTGTATGAATAGAACCAGAAGTATGGTTCACTTTTGTCCTGTCATGAATACATCCAACACAAGGTGGCAGCACAGAGCTAGTCTTGTTTCAAGAGCGTCTGATTCCACTGCCTTCAGTGTAAACCTGCAGAACATGTCTACTTTTAGAGATAACCTTTACCACCAGATTGAGTATATTAACTACATCCTAGGGAGTTTCAGAATATCCTCTCACACAATTAATTATTGCATGTTTTACATGGGGTATGGTCAGTGGACGGCTGTAATGACTTGTGCGTTTTACCACTAGGGAATGACTAACAGTGTCCAAATAAAGGAAATTTACATGGTCAGGTTTTTAGGACTCATGTTTAGCTGTTTCATCATGCATGTCCGAGTCACGTTCGCATCATTTATCTGGTTTAGACAAGTGTCAGTGTGTCCACTCAGTGTCTCTAAGTGATCTGCTGTCAGTTGGTAAAGGTGTGGTCTTGGGTTTGACTCCTGCTGGGGTCACAGTCAGTATTCAGGCCTCCATATAGGCCTACTCACTGTGATATAAATAACAATAAAATATAAAAAATTTAACAATAATAAAAATGCAGTGCCAGAGTTGGTGTAGTGGTCTAAGTGGTCCTATTCAACCTGTATATGCTCCCACTGAGCCAAATAATGAGAAAGAAACAAATTGCTTACCACAGCTATGCAGACGACACCCAGATCTACTTAGCCCTATTGCCTAACGACTACAGCCCCATTGACTCCCTATGCCAATGCATTGATGAAATTAACAATTGGATGTGCCAAAACTTTCTTCAGTTAAACAAAGAGAAAACCGAATTCATTACATTTGGAAACAAAGATGAAGTTCTCAAGGTGAACGCATACCTTGATGCTAGGGGTCAAACAACTAAAGATCAAGTCAGGAATCTTGGTGTGATTCTGGAGTCAGACCTTAGCTTCAGTAGTCATGTTAAAGCAATAACTAAATCAGCATATTATCATCTTAAAAATATCTCAAGAATTAAATGCTTTGTTTCCAGACAAGACTTAGAGAAACATGTTCATGCTTTCATCACCAGCAGGGTGGATTATTGTAATGGCCTCCTCACTGGTCTTCCCCAAAAAAACCACAAGACAGCTACAGCTCATACAGAATGCTGCGGCCAGGATTCTAAGCAGAACCAGGAAATATGAGCATATCACACCAGTCCTCAAGTCTCTACACTGGCTCCCAGTCACATTTAGGATAGACTTTAAAGTATTATTACTGGTATATAAATCACTCAATGGCCTAGCACCTCAATACATTGCAGATATGCTCATTTAATATAAACCCTACAGACCACTCAGATCATCAGGATTACATCAGCTAGAGATACCAAGGATTCACTCAAAATGCGGAGAATCTGCTTTTAGCTACTATGCCAGCCGGAGCTGGAACCAGCTCCCAGAGGAAATCAGATGTGCTCCAACAGTAGTCACCTTTAAATCCAGACTCAAAACACATCTGTTTAGCTACGCTTTTACTGAATGAACACTGTGTGAAGTCCGAACTGATTGCACTATATTTTATATGTTCGTTCAATCTCTTTTATTTCGTAAACTGTACTATTTTTCTAATTGTTTTTCACTCTTATTTTAATTGCTTTAATTTTATCTTCTATCTGTTTTAAATTTTTATGTTTTCCTGTTTATGTAAAGCACCTTGAATTGCCATTGTGTATGAAATGTGCTACATAAATAAACTTGCCTTGCCGTGCTTTGCCTTGCCTAAGCTACAGACTCTGGACCACATGTCCTGCGAGGGCAGTTTGAGCCCGGCTCAGCCACTGTCTCTGCCTTACCCCTCTGTCTCCCCTTACATGCCTGTCTCCCGGGCCTGTTCTTCCTACTGTTCTGTCATAAAAAAATACCCCATCCCCAAAAAATGCTAACAAAGTGCTGCATTATAAACAGGAATATTATCAGTACCTTGAGGTTTGGGCTGCAGTAGGGGCCTGTTGGCCACGTCTCTTCCATTGACACACCCCTGGCTCTTCTCAGCGGGACTCTTCGCACCTGGGAGTTTCCGACTAACCCTGGCCAGCGGGGGGCTGCTGCCTAGGGCTAGAACAGAGAAGAGGAACAGTGAGACTCAATTCTCAACCACACATCAGCAGATCGACAGCGGTTCATGGAAATGAGTTCAAGAGATATGGTGCTACTCCGACTCCACACTGCCGACATTCATTTTGAAAGAGGATCTCCTCACGCATGTCCTGTTTTGTGTTTTCACATCCGTGTTACTCCTCTGACAGAACACCCTCTACTCGCAGAATGTCTCAGCATCAAAGCCCTTCATGACTACGTTTGTTAATTAACAGACAGTGTATGTCCTAGTAAGTCCAGGTATGTTCTTATTAGCTTATGGCATTTAACAAGGCCACCTACTGCTCTTTATACAGTGCCTTGCAAAAGTATTCGGCCCCCTTGAACATTTAGACCTTTTTCCACATTTCAGGCTTCAAACATAAAGATATAAAACTTTAATTTTTTGTGAAGAAGCAACAACAAGTGTGAATCAATCATGAAGTGGAACAAAATTTATTGGATATTTCAAACTTTTTTATCAAATAAAAACTGACAAATTGGGTGAGCAAAATTATTCAGCCCGTTTACTTTCAGTGCAGCAAACTCTCTCCAGAAGTTAAGTAAGGATCTCTGAATGATCCAATGTTGACCTAAATGACTAATGATGATAAATAGAATCCACCTGTGTGTAATCAAGTCTCCGTATAAATGCACCTGCTCTGTGATAGTCTCAGAGGTCCGTTGAAAGCACAGAGAGCATCATGAAGAACAAGGAACACACCAGGCAGGTCCAAAATACTGTTGTTAAGAAGTTTAAAGCCGGATTTGGATACAGAAAGATTTCCCAAGCTTTAAACATCCCAAGGAGCACTGTGCAAGTGATAATATTGAAATGGAAGGAGTATCAGACCACTGCAAATCTACCAAGACCCGGCCGTCCCTCTAAACTTTCAGCTCATACAAGGAGAAGACTGATTAGAGATGCAGCCAAGAGGCCCATGATCACTCTGGATGAACTTCAGAGATCTACAGCTGAGGTGGGCGAGTCTGTCCATAGGACAACAATCAGTCGTATACTGCACAAATCTGGCCTTTATGAAAGATATCCATAAAAAGTCCTTCAAAACATGTGGAAGAAGGTGCTCTGGTCAGATGAAACCAAAATGGAACTTTTTGGCAACAATGTAAAACGTTGTGTTTGGCGTAAAAGCAACACAGCTCATCATCCTGAACACACCATCCCCACTGTCAAACATGCAAAAGACCTGAGACTGGGACGGAGATTTGTCTTCCAACAAGCTCACTGAGCTCGAGCTGTTTTGCAAGGAGGAATGGGCACGTCCAATAAATTTTGTTCCACTTCATAATTGTGTCCCACTTGTTGTTGATTCTTCACAAAAAATTAAAGTTTCATATCTTTATGTTTGAAGCCTGAAATGTGGCAAAAGGTCCAAAAGTTCAAGGGGGCCGAATACTTTCGCAAGGCACTGTAAATGCAGCATAGCCAGTTGGTTACTGGGATCTGTTTGAATCATGCTACACAGCTCATTTACACAGTTGGTCATCTTCCATAAACAATAGCCATAACAGCATCAGAGACATGGCCTTTTGGGTACACCAACCCTGGGAAATGTGTCAGAACTGGCCCTAGGCTATATGGACCATGGATAAGGATACAAAAACACAAATTACACATAATGGCCTGAAACTGAATATTAGTGCCTCCATGTAGTTCATTATCCAGCTAATGATCCAGTTGATTGTAAACCGCATGAGCCTGTTCTAATGAGCTGGGGACAGACTAGCAACTTCACTCCAGTGAACAGAGAGAGACAGACTGACGTACAGTTACACATGGGTTGTAGACGTCTCTTTACAGCAGGCCTACGAGTGTACATCCATGCCTATTTTGGTAAAACCACAGAGTCAAGATGGTCAAGTAGGTGGTATTTTTGTCGTAAAGACACAGGGTAGTCTCTATTAAGAGCAGTCATATACAGTAAATACAGTGATTTCAGCAGCTATAATAGCCATTCATTCAGTGTCGAAATAATGTAACCTTTAGCTCATCCAAAATTAATCATATTTTGACTATAATATCTGGCCAATTTAAGGTTTCAATTTCTACCAAAACCCATGTAAAAGTGTTCTAAAACGTTTAACAAAAATACTTTAGTTAAATACATTTCACACCTTTGTAAAATCAACCCGACATTTGCTTAGGTGCAAACAATCACATTTAAATCACACAAAAATGTAATTGGTGATTTGACGATAACAGCAACAGTAGGTTACCTCAATTATTTAGTTATCAATATTGGATGACAAGAATTCTGAAGCATGCTCTCAACTTGGGCTGTAACGGTACACGGGTACGTAACTGTACCGTACCGTACGGGGTGCTATTCGCTGGTTCGCACATGAACTTGAATACATAGAACATTACATTATAAATTAATGGCTAGCTACTCTATTTTTAATACTTCAAAATATCTGATTAATATTAATACGAATATCTGAGCCTTTTTGCTCGCATCGTAATCGACATTGTAATCATTGTTGCACTTAGTTTGTGTAACACGAGAGAGGAAGACATACACTGGCAAGTGGTGGTGATGAATCATCATGGGAAAATCCTCCAATGCATCTACAGACAAAAATACATTGCTAAACTCAGTCTGGCCTGTTATTATTATTTATCTCACACATGTACAGAAAGCAATTAAGATAACATCAAGTGCACATTTCATGAAACATTTCCTCTTCACATTGGGAAACAATTGTTTGCTTGTTTGTGTTGCACCCTTAAAACAACTCAGTCAACTTCAGAGTGTCTTGGTTCTTTTGCAACGTTAAATAAGCCCTGGTTCAATTACAATAAAAATGTAGAAGACATGTTTATAGCTCTAAAAAAACATTGATCTCTAACTGCAATCTCTCACTTCCCAAATCGCGGTAATTATAAAGAGACAGTTTACAATTTTCCCAAATATATGTAAAAAACACTGTGTTATATTTGTTTTGTTTTGTATATTATTTGTAAATATAAGGACTATAAAACATGCATTATATTAAATATTTCTTTACTTCAAATAAATTACTTGGCCTGGCTACATTAAAACATTTATTGAAAGGACAGCCCCTTAATATGTAGCATCTCATATTATCTGTTAGGACCCCAAGGGGGTCCTAAGAGCACCAACAGAATAGTACAACACAAACAGAATACAGAACAAAACATAACAACTTTACAAAACAAACACCCACTACAAATATACAAAACATTGCTCAACCTGTCCCCCACACCTTAAACCACAGTTGAAATACAAAAGCTCAACATCATACCTCAGTAACATCAACATAAGACCAATTAATAACAGAAAAGCCTCAAATTCTCAAGAAACAAAAAATCAAAAACATGAACAAGTTATTTTAAGATAAGTAAATTAAGATAGACTAAAACGATTAAGGGAAGTAATAGATCTCAGAGAAACAGGAAGATAATTCAAGTCAAAAAGGCTTTATACTGAAATGACCGACATCCGAAATTACAGAAAATTTTAGGAACAAAAAAAGGGATATTGCATATATCTAAGTGAATAAGAAGATCTATATGGATTCAAAGATTGTTTAAAATAAAATACAAACAAAATAAACACACTTAGCAATAAACAAAAGCCAATGGAATTGTCTTCTAGATTTAGGATGCAACCAATTAAGCAATTCATAAATATGACAATGATGAGTATGATATGGACACCTTAGCACAAATCTGCACAAAGAATAGTTAACAACATTAAGAGGCTTAAGATAAATATCATAGGTATTTTCATAAACAATATCTGCATAATCAATAAGAGGTAATATTTACTGAGAAACAATTATTTTCCTGACTTGTAATTTAAAAAAATTGATTGAGCGTTAAAATAAACGCAAACAATGATATGTTCTATTAGCAATATAATCAATATTGAACCTAAAAGTAAGTTCAGAATCAATCCAGAGGCCAAGATATTTAAATGAATCAACATTATCAAGAGATAAGCCTTCATCAGAAGTAATTTTTAAATCAAAGGGATAGGAATGACAACAACTCGTCCCAAACATCATACATCAAGATTATTTTTCTTTTCAATATTAGCATATTGTTATGAAACTATTTTTTAACCAAATTAAAATCAGATTGTAAAGTATTCTGAATTTGTAACAAATCAGAATTTGTGATAATTAGTGAAATAACAGTGACATTGGCATAAAGATGTACCAAACAATTTGAACATATCTGAGTTAAATCATTAATAAAAATAGAAAAAAGCAATGGTCCAAGCGTAGAACCTTTTTTAACAAATTTAGCTTCCAATCCATCAGGACCAGCACTACTATTTGTTTTTACATCACATATAACATCATAATCTACTTAAAGGAGAATGCACCGTTTCAGGTAATAGGATTTAAAGAACCAGTAGTATAGTAATTAGAACACTGGGAGCCACAAATAGAGGAAAAATTCCAAAAATATCGGTAATTTTCCCAATCAGTGGGGTCCATATGATGAGACCGGTATTTAGCCCATGCCTTAAGGCCTTGGTATACTCATTGTTGCCAACCTGTTGTGCGCCAATGTGACGTAAAAAGAACTTAGTTCTGGCGCACAAGGATTTTAAGTGCGCGAACAGAGGTCATGCACCACTCTATTTTTTTCAGCAGCGCGCGACAAAGCGGAAACAGGCTTGATTTGACGAAGTAGGCCATCGAATCGTTGTGTATTCAAAATGCTTCTCTTCATCTATCATCCTAATTTGTTCCAAGAGGATATTGAACTCACCATATTTATGTCTGGCTTTATTCAAAGGACGACCATTCCACCTTCTTTTTCTTCATTTCTTTGCAAGCAGGCTCAAAAGCAGCTGTTTTTCCTCATCCATTGAATCCAATATCATATTAGCCACTGTTAACATTGGTGTCAATGCTGCTGCCAGTTCTGCCAATGTTTACCTTTTTCTTCTTCTCCTAGTCCGTAGAAATAGTCGGTAGCCTCTCCTTAGTTGCGACATCTCTGTTCAGGAGAAGACTGCAACTAGTATCGCGACCACCAGTGCAAGTATAAATAGTTACGGTGCTCCCATGAAGTCACATTGTCGCGCGACAGGACAGCAATGGCGAGTATACTGAGCCCTTTATCTCTTTGCTTCAAAAGTTTGATAAGATTAGAATTAATCCAAGGTAAATGTCTGCATTTGACTCAAACTGTTTTAATAGAAGCATGTTTATTAATTATATTTATAACCTCAGAATGAAAAAAACACCTCAACAAAATGGGATTAACTGAAACCTACCCAATTTATATCAGTTAAATCTTGAACAAAATCTGTCCACATTCATATTTTTACATTGTCACAGTCTTATATATTTAGGAGAACTCAGAATTGTGGCCTATAAATATTATGGACATTTTTATTATCATGAAAAGTAAATAAAATTAACAGGATCTATGTCAGGAATAACGCATTCTGAAACTAAATGTACAGAAACATAGGTTTCCACCCCATCACATCTAGAGGCTCTATCAAATCTATACAAAACATAATCATCAATTTTAATCCAATCATCAGAAATGTTACTTAATATTACATATCAAACATATAAATTAATATTTATTTATCTATTTTCCAGGGCGCAACATATGGAAAGAAAAAAATGATGTAGCTATGGGGCAATGCATGTGCAAACTGTAGACTATGTTATGAAATGGTTTTCTAAATGTTGGCTTGTGGGTTTCACAATGTTACTTTGTCCATATAGTCATTCGGTTGCAGAGGCAGTTGTGGAAAGAAAAACAACTGTCTCCTCATTGTATTCAAGCAGCCCTATCAGCAGAATATGATCAGGCCAAAGAAATTACAAGAGCAATAGGTGTTTTTATAGCTTTGAATATGCACCCATTTTTTCCCCAATTAAACAAAAAAACTGATCATTAATTTTAAAAGAATCTATCATTTTTGCACTGTACCAAGATACATACTGTACCGTGACCCTCAAAACGCAATAAGTACCGTACCGTGGGTTAGGTGTACCGTTACACCCCTAGTGTCAACCATGACTGCCAAGAAGATTTTTAGAACAAAAAAGGGACAAAGTTGTGGAAAAACAAAACTCAGTTTGTGGGTATGAAAATAATATTTCAAAGACTTTGAATATCCCTACGAAAGTGTTTTTCAACCCTCTCCTCTGAGCACACCTGATGTTCCACAGTCTAGATGTAGCCGCTGAACTCAGAGGTTCCCAAAGTGTGGGTCGTGCCCCCCCGGGCGGCGCAGGGCTTTGCTTGTGGTTGCCTGAGTGAAAAGGCAAAAAAATAATGTCCTGAAACATAGATGACGCATGCTACTTTGTGTTTTGCCAGTATCAGGCTTATCCATCTCATAAATTTTTGTGCACTGAAAAAAAACAGCTGTCTCTACTTGCTAAAAGTAAGTCAACTTTTTGCATATATTATTTAGGTAGTTCCAGCAAGCTCAATCTTTGTCAAACCTGTCCTATACAAAAATGTGGCTTGTTGGAACTACTCAAAAATTTGATGCAAAAAGTTGACTTACTTTTAGTAAAGTCCTTATTAACTGTGCTTGTTTTATATGGAGGGCTTACATTGAAACTTATAGCAATTCCACATGTTTTTTTTTACAGAGAGCAGGATGAGCCAGTTTAGGTTTTTGGAACCGCAATTTGAGTTGCAACTGAAATAGTAACAATTTACCAATCACAAATAATAACAATCCAGACAAAAAGTACACTCATCCTATCAGGGTCTTAATCTGAAAATTTGTCATACATGTTACAATAGGATGCATTTAAAAATGTTTATTCAAACATATTGATAAATGCCAGAGAATTCTGCTCTCCCTACATGCACAAATAAAACACACACACGCCTCCATTCCTCCCAAATATGTCTCTCCTTTACAATAAGTTGTCTGAACTAAGTTGCCTAATTATAGTTCTAAGTATAGTTCTGTAATTACAATGTAAAGGGGGAGCTAAAAAGTTTGAGAACCCCTGAACTAGTTCACCTTAATCATTAATCAAGAGCCTGATGCTTGGCAGATGAGTTGAATTAGGTGTGCTAGCTCAGAAATACATTAAATACATGGAACAGCTTTTATTCCCAGAGGAAAAAGCTTAACCTTGACTAAAGGCTAAATAACTACAAGCCTATTTCAAATCTACCAGTTTACATTTTTTTTTAGAAAAAGTGGTTACCCAGCAACTCAGTGCATTCCTAAAAATGAATAATACTTACGAAAAGTTCCAATCTGGGTTTAGACCCTATCATAGTACTGAGACTGCACTTGTGAAGGTGATGAATGACCCCCAAGTTTCATCTGACCAAGGCTGTGCTTCTGTTCTTGTGCTTCTGGACCTTAGTGCTGCCTTTAATACCATTGACCACAACATTCTTCTAGACAGATTTGAAACCTATATCGGGCTACCTGGACATGTTCTGGCATGGTTCAGAACCTATCGGAAAGATATCAGTTTGTATCTGTGGATGGTTTGTCATCCAAAAAATCAAAGGTATGCTTTGGTGTTTCTCAAGGTTCTGTTTTGGGGCCGCTCCTGTACTCGCTATACATGTTGCCTCTTGGTGATGTCATTCGGAAACACAATGTCAACTTTCACTGCTATGCTGATCACACAAAGCTTTACATTTCAGTGAAAAGGGAAGAAGCCCTAAAATTGCACACCTTGGAAGCCTGTGGTTTTGATATAAATAATTGGATGACAGAAAATTATTTACTTCTAAACTCTGAAAAAACAGAAATGCATTTTTTTAGCTCCCAAGAAACAAAGAGACCTGCTGTCAAATCTGGCAATGAACATAGGTCGTTTTACAGTTATATCAGAAAAAAATGTAAAGGACCTTGGTGTTACACTGGACCCAGATCTCTCTTTTGACATACAAGTCAAATTGTAATGCTCTCTTTTTCTGTCTAAAACCCTGAAAAAAATTCAGTAAGTGCTTAACACGGCTGTCAGAATCCTGACTAAAAGCGCAAAATTTGAACATATTACCCCGATTCTTGTCTGTCTACACAGCCTGCCCATTAAGGCTAGGGCTGATTTCAAAGTTTTACTGTTAACCTAAAAAGCACTACAGTACATAGACTTTCCCCTACTTATCTCTCTGATTTGGTGCTGCCATACATACCTTCACATATGTTACATTCACAAGATGCCGGTCTCCTTATTGTTCCTAGAATTTGTAAACTAACAGCTGGAGGAAGGGCTTTCTCATATAGAGGTCCAAAAATTTGCCAACCCATGTGAGAGACGGAGACTCAGTTGCGGCACTGTTGATGAACCACCCATGCTGGCTTGCCTGGTAGGTTCCCCTCTCTCCACTGGGATATCCTCACTCCAATGCCACTCAGGGGCCGAGTCACTGGCCTGCCCATGTTGCCCCATGATACCACACACTTGTGGGATGGGAGTACACTGTGTGGAATATATTCTACTCTACCCCCTCAGGGTGGTTGCGGTCTGTTGGTGGTGTGGTGTTGGCAATGTGGCTGGGACAAAATCATGCCTGTTTGCTCCTGCCCTTTGTGCAGGACCACGTCTCTTGTCCCCCCCGTCTCAGCCTCAGATGTTATGCTGCAATAGTTTATGTGCCAGGGGACTAGGGTCATTCTGTCCTTTCTTAGTCCCCACTTAAGTCTCATTGATATGTGACTGGGGACAAGAGGCAGTTTATATATTCATTTTGGGGTCAGATTTGTCCCGAGGCACTAGACTCAAGGTCTAATGTTTCTGATGTCACGTTGATCCTAGGAGGACTCAAACACTTTGAACATGCTTCAGGACCATGTGGCCTGAGGACTCCTTCCTTTCCTTGTCCTATGCCCACCCTGCTGTGCTGGTGCCCACGTCACCGCTGTTGGTGATCATTTTTCCACATGGTGACTCCAGCTGTACATCTCCAGAGAGCATTGCGTTCTCCCTGCCCAAGACCACCGAGTGCTGTTGTAAAAAGAGCTTTATATGATATATTCGAGAGATTGATTGTTTTCACTCCAACTCTTATTCAGCACACCTTATTCTGATAATTAGCTGGTTGATAAACTGAATGATTCTATATTGTGTGGTGTGACCAGGACCCCTGGTCAATGCGATTAATAAGCACAGCTATTTCGGCAAGGAAATCTGAACTGATTAGCTCAGTGATTCATCCGCTGATGTGAAGAGCATGCAAACTAGTCTCTCGAATCTAATATTGTGGCCTATTTAAGTGGTTCAATTGTAGTCACCAGTCTGTTTAATGCTGATCACATGAGGTCCAGGTTTATTCATTAACATTCAGATTCCATTTAGCATTATTAATATAGAATTTATTTCACAATGAAAGGAAAATCCCCCCAAAAAGTAAAAAAATATGATATAAGTGCAAACACTCACAAAAACCCTTCCTTTATTTGCATATACTCTTCAAAATGTGAAAACGTTAAAGGGGGTATACTGTAGATATTCTATAGACAATGTACGCTCTCAGGCTTTTTCAGATCCCTTTTCGCAAGTTAGGTCACAACACTGCTGCTATAAAAAACACTGTATCATTCCATAATAATAAAAAGGAAGAAACTCTGCTGGCATTCTAAACATGGTCCAGTGGATGATGCACTCGATCTAAAATAACACCCAAGAGTTGAATGTGTCAAGAGTTCTCATCTCTAGAATTTACTCATTTAAAGGTACTGTTTAAAATGTTGACTTCTTCCTAGAATTACAGACCAGAAGCAATGGAATAAATATGGGTGATACCAGTAGAAAGAAAATGTGAGATACCATTTGAAAATTAATGTAGGAAAAAAACACCATTCACCATATATAGCGTTTATCAAACCAATCATAAAAGAGCCAAATTAAATGTATCCATTATATACTCCTGCTTTAAACAGCTCAGCTTCAATTACAGACAACAGGGCAGTTACAGCAGAATGTTCTGGAAACTGAAAGCCTCCGGACTCACACGACTTTCTAAAAAGCCTGATCTAATCACAGCCCAGTGGGTAATTTTACAACTAGCATCAATAACTTATCTGATTACATGCTTCACAAAATCTTCATCTTCATCATTATAAGAGTGAATTTAGAAAACGTTACTCCTTATTACCAACTTTGGTTGAAATCAAGCCTCCGCATCTAAATCAAATTGCCAAGCAGGTCATGTATGTTAGTGATTGAAGAGTAAGTCCTTGAAGCCGCTCAGTAATTCTCCAGAGGTTGTTATTATCATGTCAAACGCAGTGCTGTAAATAACCTCCATGTTTCAGCCAGTGTGATGCAGACCCTTTACAGGACAGAGCAGCTGGTTTGTCCTGCTGGATATCCTGGTTTTACTGAAGTGAACTGGAGCCAATCTCTGCTCCTCCCTCATCCTTTAGTGTGAGGTTGGAAGCACTGTCCTTCTCTCATTACAAAGGCTTATCACAGACACCGATGCAAATGCCCAACCAGCGCAATGCTAATCCAAAGCATGTGGACATAAATGAGTTGTTATGGTGCACAAAAAAACTTTAATGAGTGATTTTTAAGGTTTTGGTTGTTGTGGCTGACATAAAAATGCTCCAGCTTCTGTATGAGAATGTTCTATCTGAGGAGACACAGGCAGCAGAGGTATGTCTACACGATCACCACGATATAACTACAGGAACCCAAGTCAACCCCGTCCTTTTCTTTTTTATAATTAAACCTGTATTAGTCCACACATCAGTTAGCCTGGGGCCTAACAGGATTCTGTGGAAACTGAAAAGTGTAAATTCACAGCGAAATCCAAAAGTCAATAAGGAAGGCAGCGCTCAGGTGATCACAGTCCCACCTGAGGCTACGCCATTGATTTACACTGTAGAAGAATGGCTACCATGGCAACTGGCTGAAACCTTAAGATGTAAACGTATTACACTCTCCAGCAGGTAGCCTGAAGCCATTCTTACAAAATATTTTTTGACCAATTCTGGTGGATACTACGTCATTCATTTCTCAGCTCGGAAAGAGAATCATCAGTGCATACCAGATGCAAAAAACGACTAATTAAAAATGAAATATGATTATGGGGATGTATTTAGCGCCTGCCCTAACAATAGAAATTCTTTCACACAATCAAAAACATTTTCTACTTCGTACTGAACCTTGTTCTTGTGTTGCCATGGCACAGAAAACTGAAAATAGACCCAACAGTCTGTATTTGCTATCTTTCATGACCTCTGGAGAGAACAGTGAGGAGGAAGGGTCTGCGCAGGAAAAACAGGTTTGTGTGTTCCAGCCTCTGGAGTAACACGTGTTCCTGAGAGCAATTCTTCCTTAAAAGGACAATTCCGGCGCAAAATGAACCTAGGGGTTAATAACACATAGGTAGCGAGTTGACCGTTCTATGGGATATATTTTCATGCTAATTGAATGTGCCTAGTTTTTGTGCAAACTGATAATTACCTTATAACGCTAGTTGTGAGGGCATGGATGAAGTAAACAGAAATTGCTATTTTATACCACTAACAAGGCTCAAAATAGCACCAAACTTCCACGGTAGCATAATGAGGGTCCCTACATGCAAACCGAAACATTGAGAACTTTGTAAGTGTACAAACAGTTTATTAAAAAGATAGTTTAAAATGGAGTACCGTTCGTGTATACAGGCAGCCGCCATATTGGGAATGGTTGACTCGGTACCCATGTGAACCACTAAGTTCACTTTGTGCCAGAATTGTCCTTTAAGCTTGGTCCAACTGACAAACAACAGATGTATGCATCTTTGTCAACATCGTTGGCAGGCTCAGAGATGAGAAGGAAGTATATATAGTGTACTTAACAAAAGCAGTCATTTAGTAATCATACAAAATAAAATCTGTGAAAAAAGAAGGAAAAAAAACAAAGACTTGTTTGAAATATCCTGGTTAAAAGTTGATGCTATATAAACAGTGACTGTATCTAATTTCTAGTAGAACTGTACCTATTACTAAATTATACATTTTTCATTTTTCAGAGTTTGTATATATAAAAGGGTTCTCATGCAGAACACTTTTTGGTTCTCTTTGGTTCTGTATCCATCATGTCTTCTGAAAAAGGCCTCCAGTCTGGGGTGAGTCTGTGTGACAAAGGCTTATGACACATGGGGCCTGATTTACTAACACCAGCGCAGTTTGCACTGCGTCTGTTTATGCGAGTTCGGTAATTGCGCACGCTATGCTTCCACATTTAGCGTGGTATTTATCAAACCCGATACCCATTACGGAATCAGCGCATACTCCGCCCTCCATTAGCGCGCCTCTAAAAGCGCAAACAATGGCCCCGTATGTATCTATCATGGATTTCCCTAAGGAAAAAGAAAGCGCAAGCGTAAATTTAGTGAAGATGAAATTAACATCTTAGTGCATGAAGTAACAGCAAATCTGATATATATTACAGGGCAGAACATCCACACCCTCGGAAATACATCCAATTTGGATTGCCATAACAAGTTAAATCAACTCGTTATCATCTACACGGAGAGATCTTGAGGATTTAAAAAG
>JACXGM010026301.1:0-14940 GCA_016801145.1 Umbra pygmaea | reverse complement strand
GTAGTGATTACTTTCATTTCTGGCACTATGACATTTCTGCGCTGTGTCTGAGATGTTAGCGTGTCTCTAATAAGATCGGTCACAAACATGATTCCTGCACGATCTAATCTATAGCTTCTTATTGACTCACTATCATCCATTGTCTGCAACACATTTCTTCTCCCTTTTCGTAATTCCGCCGTTTTCTCCTCTACTGAAGGAACTCTTAAGCCTCTTAAAAGTCCTCGTCTGTACTCCTACCAATTTTGGCCTTAGGACCTCTTTTAAGAGGTAAGATGCTTTCTGAATTACTTTTTTCTTTACTAGGATTTTTTTTAATTTTAAGAGTAAACGCCCACATTTCTAAGAATTTTCTTAGAATTTTCTCACTAGGAGCTACTCTTTGCATTAAGATTCTTTATGAATACGGGCCCTGATCTCATCACTTCACCATACGAGGGATTGGGACACATAAGTCAACAGTGAACAGACCAGGGCCCGTATCCCTAAAGAATTTTTGTGCAAAAAGTGGCTCCTAGCAGGCCAAATTCTAAGAAAATTCTGAGTCATGACGTTTTCTTAGAATTTCCTCTTAAAGTGACACGAAAATTACTTCACCAACTCGACGCCACAACGCTATTACACCGGAGAAGAAAATAATCACAACCCTGAGGTATTTGGCAACAGGGAAAATGCAACAATGCAGCAGTGATGACTTGGGTCTGTCCCAATCCTCCGTCAGCAGAGTCATCACCCAAACACTGACAGCTTTGTCACAACCTAATATTGTAACACAATTTGTTTCATTCCCGCTGGATGCCCGCACTTTACACACACATAAAAGGGCATTTATGGACATTGCAGGATTCCCTGGTGTTGTGGGTGTAATTGATGGAACACGTGAAAATAATTGCACCATCAGAGAACGAGGATGTCTTTGTTAACAGGAAGAATTTCCACAGCATCAATGTGAAAATAGTGTTCAATGCGGCCTGTAAGATTTTGGACATTGTGGCTAAATGGCCAGGCTCCACACATGATGCGAGAATGCTCTCCGAGAGTGGCATCAGACAGCTTTTTGAGAGACGCTATGTGCCAGCTAATTGCCACTTGTTAGGGGAGAGTGGCTGCCCATGCAAACCATGGCTCCTTACACCTTACCTCCAGCCACGCCAAGGGCCCCAACTAAACTATAACAGGTAAGCCAAACAATACAAAAATCATGGAAATGAAATGCAAGCAATATGTTAGAGCATCCAAGTATTTATACTTCTATTGTAGGGCCCACAAGACAACAAGAGCGGTGGTGGAGCGTGGCATAGGTCAGCTTAAGAGGCGCTTTCATGTTCTCCACGGAGAGGTGCGGCTGAGGCCTGAAAAAGTCAGCAAAGTCATCATAGCCTGTGCAATATTACACAATATTTGAAAGGTTAGACAGATTGCAGAACCTCTGGAGGATGGCGATGAGGACAACGATGAGGGTGGTGGTGAAGAAGATATTCACATTCCACAGGGGAACCTAGCCCAGAGTGGACTGCCTTACAGGGCAAACTTCACAAATTTACATTTCAGGCAAGCTGAAGCCCCATGTCATTTGAGAACTTGTGATGGTACTAAGAACTACCACAGTTTTACTGCACATCACCTGCAATTGTTAAATGCAAGACACAGAACACAATCTCTAAACGGTTTATTTTTTAGGTGTTCAAATTTAAGGCGGTAGTACTCCTCCTGAAGGGAAATGACTTTTTTTGTTGTTCAAACACATCAATTGTGAGTTGAAATATTCTGTCCTGCAGGGATGCTGACGGAGCAGGTGCTGCAGATGGGAATGGTGTTTGATCCGCCGGGCTATCCTGAGTAGCAGCTGCAGATGGTTCAGGCGGCAATCTTGTCGGCAAACTTGATGGGCCCAGTTCTTGTGATGGCTCAATGCTACAGAAATACATAGGCCTAGTTTAATTATTGTTTTGATTAAATTAATTTAATACAATGAGCAGGATAACACATGAAATGGCTTCTGCACTGAATAAACACTGTTGATATGAATAACCCTGTGTCCTACCTTTGCCGCATTTCAAGGGCCTGCATCATTGACGTGTCAATGCCTGTTGGCAGCCCGGTGTCACTGACCTCAGAGTGTCCCAGGACTTGAAAGACAGTGTCGGCCACTTGGGACAGCCGCTTTGCAGTTGGTCCACCCCTAGAAAGAAACAGTCAATGAACACAGTACTTAGGCATGTAAATTAACTTTGCCAGCAGGAGCAAGTTGCCAGATTATGTGGTAGGCTATAGTATTTTGCTCACCTGTGAGTGAGGATTCCTGCTTGTGTGCTGCAATCTTATATTTTGCCTTGGACTGCAACACATACCACCTTTTCTCACAATCGTCGCCTGTCCGCACCACCAGTGGAAAAGAGGCATTGATTGTTTGGGATATTGTGTCCCAGGCGCGCCTCTTCCCTTGGCTAGTGACAGTTGGGCCAAATTTTCCTCGTAACATACCTTTATGTTCGTTCACCAACTGGGCCATTAACAAACCTTGCTTCTCAGTCCAGTTCGGCTTGCGATTCCTTTTTTTCTCCATTTTCTGTGTTTGTAGGATATTTGTTAACAAGCCTTCATAAATAGACCAGCCAGCAATCACAGACATTGATAAAAGCTGAGCCGTGTTACCCTCGTTAAGACCACACTGAGTTGTAACTTTGCAATTTCTACTTTATTAAGGACAGCCCCTTGAGGTAGGCCATCTTGTTTTCAATGGGGTCCATATGGGAGTTGAAAATACAAAAAATGCCAGCTAGGATATTAATATGAGCAAATAAGACACAAATCATTATTTGAACAGGGTGTAATGAGCTTAAGTTTTCACATATTTTAGATTCTAATGTTAGGCTATAACCCCTACAGCTTACTATTCATTTTCCAGATATTTTCTTGAATGTGAAATATTATTTAAAATTACAGTCTGCATAAGATTAGAGTGTATAATTATGTTTATTGATTTGAGGGTACATCCTTTGCTCATTATCACCAAAAGTTCATTTTCATCAAACTTGTAGGATCAACCAATCACGGCTTTTGAAATGATGACTCATACCTAGCAACGGGGTCAACCACACCTCCTCACTAAGATAGGATTTTCCATCCATTCCTTGCTCAGAGTTCACAGAAAATGTTCTGGAATCACTTCTAAGCTAAAACTCCTGGCAAGGAATTTTTAGGTTAAGTTAGGAGCTCTCTGAGAGGATTCTCTGAATCTTTAGGGATACGGGCCCAGGAGTAACTAATATTTGCCAGAGGGGAGTGGAGTAACTAATATTTGCCAGAGTGGAGTCAAGTAACATGCATTTGATATTCGACTTGGAATTCAGGAGTAATAACACAATTTTGTTAGTAATTGAAATAGTGAATATGTAAGTTAATTATGTACTTGAATTTTCTCTTCGGTTTCAGAATGCATCTAGTGTGTGACATCTTCTCTTAAATGCTTGGAAATCCAATTGGCTGATCACTGATGAAGCAAGACCCTGAGAGTGTCTGCAGGTTTGATAACATTAAATTTAAGACTTTTAAATACTTTTTTAATGGCACTCTAAATGCTTTTTAAGACCAATACCGCGGCAGAATTACGAAGATGGAGAAGAAATGTGTTGCAGACAATTGACAGTGAGTCAATAAGACGCTATATATTAGATCGTGCAGGGATCATGTTTGTGACCGATCTTATTAGAGACATGCTAACATCTCCGACACAGCGCAGAAATGCCATAGTGCCAGAAATGAAAGTAATCACTACATAAAGATATTTGGCAATTGGGAAAATGCAACAATGCAGCAGTGATGATTTGGATCTCCCACAACCTTCTGTAAAAAGAGTGATCACTCAAACAATTACAGCACTTTCAGAACCTCTTATTGTGTCGCAGTTCATTTCCTTTCCACTGGGCATTCCCACCTTGCAGGCACAAAAAACTGCATTTAGAAGCCTTCCCTGGTGTTGTCGGAGTAATTGATGGAACCCACATCTGAATTACTCAACAAATCTGTGATAATACCACGGACACTTAACTTCAAACTCCGTGGCAGTTTCACGGAATGGCAGAAAATTCTGTGAAACTGCCACAGATCCTTAACTTCTAAATCCGTGGCAGTTTCACGGAATACTTAAAATCTATCAGTTTTTCCTTCTTGGACAACAGTCTTCAAAAGATTGTGTCATTCATAGCAACGGTGTCAGCCTCGTCTCCTCACAAAACTGACAGTTTTTGTCTTTTCCTTGCTCAGAGTTGCTCTTAGATCGGTCTGGAATCGCTCTTAAGCTAAGAATCCTACGTAGAAGTTTTTAAGCTAAAATAGGAGTTTTCTAAGAGGATTCTTAGAAGCTTTATGAATACGGGCCCAGGCTCTAAAGTCGCTAAAAGAAATTGTTCAAAAATAATATGAATTGCATAAACACCTGCGCTAATGCAACAAAATGAGATTGTGGAAATTTACAGAAGAATGAAAGTGGATCATACTTTTTGTTGGTTTGATGTACTGAGCGATGTACAATCTAATACTGATCCCAAAAAAATATGTTACAGTAAACAAAACTGCAAGGACACAAATAAAAATATCCTAAATAACACTCGGAATCAGACTTTAAGTGAAGTGTAGGACTAAATCTTAGAGGTACAATATGTAATATCAATCAAAACAATAACAAAATACACACTTTGCATTAAAAGCAAATATCACTATACATATATTATATATATTTCTTAGTTGTGTACTTACATTATCCTAAATGTTTCGACTAACTTTCAAATCCAGAGAAATTTGTAATATAATTCGAAGACACGGGACCTTTCATTTTGTCACCCGTAAATGGCGTCATATAACCTGTGACTGCTCTAGTTGTTATAAGATCCAGGGAGCCGCCAAACATAACGTGAATAAAGTTATAATTTTTTAACAATATATTACTTAGTCAGTGAACATTTTTTTCTGCTGGAGATGCTAGATTGGAAGGTTGTCATTGACGACGATAACAAAACCCATGATCCCACGCAACCTCCCGACGTCATCCAAGTACATCTTTTGCTATTGCTTTGATTGAGAGCCCCCTGGCGGCCAAAAATTACATATTGCATGTTTAAGTGTCAGTCTTAGAGCTGATTGACAGCACTTTGCTGTGCCGCAAACGGGATTTTGGATGACGACATAGCCAAGAACCAATCATTGAATAGATGTATTGTTTAAGAATATTCTCAGATAGGTGACATTCGTAAGAGTTGACATTCAACACACATTTGACAATAAAGAATTTTCAAAAAAATCCATTATGATATACACATTGTAAAGTAACAATTAAAAAAGTTTCCAACAGGTTTTCCACTATTTCTCAATTACATATTTCAAACCAGGGTGCTGTTACCTGACCTGCCTATATATAGCCTAGAGTTAATTATGACATTATAACCACCATGGATTCCAATAGAAAACCGAACTGGAGGGAAGAAGAAACACTGTTGCTTGCTGAATTAGTTGAATTTCTGAGTGGAGAATGTTGAACCTGCGCTTCCCCAGCGCAATCCCTCTCCACCACAGTGTGATACGATGTGCCCTGTGAAGGGATATGACATTGAAACCTTACTTATCACCCATATTAGGATACAGTGTTCTATTAATTAACTTACAAAATTGGCTACCTGTTGTAGTTAATTTGGGCTTCTGCAGTGGCATATGGAAAGGGGTGAGCAGCCACAAGTGTAAAGGGTATCCTTTGTCTCCTATTAGATGACACTCCGGCTGCAGAAAGTCTGTTTCAAACAGCTGCTTCAGGCCACTTTCATTCAATATCTGCGCGTCATTGCAGGCCATGTGTACCACATCCAAAATGTTGTAGGCTGCATCACTTGTGTGTTGATGCTGTGGTACCTCTTCTATTGATCACATTTATGTTGGATCAGCAGTGCCAGAAATGTGGAAGTCAATTTTGTTGTTGTGAATTTATGCAATCCATGCATCTATATTATTTGCTTTTGGCAAAAACAGTTTGAATAGATTTACAGAAGAAATCCTTGCCGTTACAGCAGTATATAACATGACGGTTTTCGCACATGTTTACAATATGTAATTAACCGATGTATGTGACGTGTGTGTAAAGGTCCCGGTACCCTCTCGATGAAAAGGTTAACAATTCATTACACACAGTTCCAAGGTTAGTAAGTAAGTTGCTGAGAAACTAATAAATTTTGTTGCAGGAAAAGCTGGTCAACTTTATTCTAGATCTGGGCAATATATTCTAAAGTTTTACATCACTCTACAAAGGATCTCTTCCATCTACTGTGTCTGACCCTAAAAAGCAATACATACAACAATACACAATGATTCACTTTTTCATACATCCGTTTTGAAGTTTCAAGCAAAACTGAACCACAAGCTACATGAAACACTATTCATTCTATATATATAATCAATTTCTCCCATCTTTCATCAAATAAAAACATTTTATTTCTTATTCTCATATTAATCCTCTCTATTTCGTATATTTCTGTCACCACATTTTTCCATTCATACACAGTTGTATTTTTTTCCACCAGTTTCTAGTAATTTGTTTAATTATTGCTACTCTTATCGTTAAAAACAAATGGGGGTCCATCTTTTCAATTTCTTCTTGGGGAGGCCCAAAATCTCGGGTCCTTATTTACAAGGGTGCCAAAAACCTTAATAATTTCCTTTATTGAATCTTCCCAAAAATCAGCCAAAGCCCCACATAACCAAAACACATTAATATAATTTGCTCTCTCTTCACCACATTCTCTCCAACATTTCTTCATTTTACTTTGAGTATGTGGTGTTATGAAACTTGTTGTTTTATAAATACCGTATATACCCGAATATAAGACAACCCTGAATATAAGACGACCCCCCCATTTTCCAGATTTATTTCCAGTCAGTATTTTTTCTTTTGGAAAAGTACGTTCCGACATGGAATTTATGTTTATGTTTTGGCCTGTGTGTTGTTATCAACTGCCCATTTTGACAGCACAAACGGATTGCCAGGCATACCTGTAAAAACGCAAACCCAGCGCGCTACAGTCATGGAAGCAGCAAACAAACAAACGAGATCATAGAGATTCTAGACAACCTAAAAAAACTATGCATGTTTCTAAACTGTTCCATGACCATAGACGTAGTAAAACACGGTTCGCTTGTCATGATTGCGCTGATCTTGTTCGTCACATTAGTTTAGATTCTGGGAGTAGCTACCCATTTTTTAACGCTGGCTGTCCGTTTTACATATAGCACATTTAAATATTTGGATTAATTTGTCACAAAATAAAGTGCACTCTGTCAATGAGTTCAGAAATGAATGATATAACTGTTTCGAATGTGTTGGTTTATTTGACCAACTTTTGAAGCGCTTTTCTCAAGATGATCTCTTGATCTCTCCATGGCGGCAATTTATTGTTTATTTAATTTATAACACTGTCATTAATTAGCCTATTGTGTTGGCGCCCTCTGCTGTTTCCCCCTGCTTTCTCCGTTTTCCCCATGATTTTGTCTATATCGCGAATATAAGACGACCCCCAATTTTTCAGCCTATTTTTAGGACAAAAACCTCGTCTTATATTCGGGTATATACGGTATGTTTTTTATGTTCCCAATCTATTAATGAAATATTGAAGTTCATTCTCCCATTTGTTTTTCACTTTCGCAATTATTAGTTTGTCTTGAGTGTTTGATTGTATAATTTTGACCACCTTTGTTAAAATGTACGAGTGAGGGGGGGCCGAGATCCTCCTAGTGGCACCGGCGAATCAGTGGCGGCTGTGTGACTCCGTCAGAGATTCGCGGCGAATCAGTGGCGGCTGTCTGACTCCATCAGAACTCCATCAGAGGTTCGCCAGAGATCCACCAGGGGGCTGCCAGAGAGCTGCCAGAGAGCTGCTAGAGAGCTGTCGATCAGTAGTCAGAACATTGAGGAGTGTGGCAGTGGCAGGCGATCTGTGGCACTCTGCGACACCAGTTGGTAAACTTAACTTACCATAGTAAATACATTAAGTTTATAATATATATAATTTACAGTATAGGCAAAATGAATGTCAGCAGCCGTGAATCTTTTTTTCTTGTAAAAACTAAACGAGAACGCTATCCTTTTTGATAAAAACATGGGTTTGGTTTATATTACTTGGTTGATATAAGATTACTGTTTAGGATATAGGGCTTAAATGCTGTGCGACACCTCGACAACCTGTCATCATCTGTCTTGTTTGTCTGGGGGGTCAACCGGGTGGGGTCAGCTCCTCTAAATCGTTTTTTATTGCAAACTGGCCAAACGTTATCCTCGTGGGACCAACCTGATCTTGCGAACTCCAGTTATCCACTCGCAGATCAGTCTGTCATCTTGAGATCAAAACGACCGACCAATCAGCGTTGGTTTCTTCCAGGTATGAGATGAGTATAACTATCCTGCAAGTTTTCTGATTGGTTATCGCTTCAGTATTATCGCTTCTTCCCAAACATTCTCCAAAGGAAAGTTCCCAGATGGATATGCAGAGTAAATGCGAAGCAATCCGTCTTGCGGAGGCAGGTTAGCAGAACGTAGCTACTGGTGGGAACACAGAACGACTTCAAACTCAGAGACATTTAGGCGCCGACTCCGGAACGGATCTGCAAAACGAGTCCGGATCGGAGTTTACTTGCTCAGCTTGCAAGTGAACTCCGATCCGGACCCGTGATGACAGCTCCGGGGCGGACATTTAAAGTAGGATGAAATGAAATTACAAAACAATAAGAAATTAATTTTCAATCACACTTTTTTATTGTTTTCTTCAGACCAACATCACATGGCTATAGAAACTTAAGTATGCACATATTTAACTGATAAAATATTCTGGCATTTAAAAACAAACTGCTAAAATTCAAAAAACGATAAAAATGTATACATTCCGAAACCAGATTTCTAGCACCTATTTAAATGGGATTCTGTGTGTGTGACTGTTTCCTTGGGTCATTGAAAAGCAGCTATATAAATACAATTCATTATTACTTTATTTTTATTACTACCTGTGGTGCCATCCAGGATATGATGTATGTTGGTGACATGTTTAAAAAAGGTGCCGTTTGCTTTAAGATTTTTTCGCTAAGGCTCAGCCTTTCAAGTGATGATTTCAAAAGTGAATCCACACACTGTTCGGTATAATTCCCTTGGCTACATGTGACTGTATCCGTCGGCATTATGAAGAGAGATAGCTACTGTGACTTTGAAAGATAAAACTTAGGAACTTTGGCTCAAACATCTTGTGTCTATTTTTGCAGCTTTAGGCCGCCCCGAATAGCCCTTTCACTTTGTAAAGAAAATTGATGACGCTTCTAAATCCTTGAAACACATCCCCTTCAATAGCCCATTCACTTTGTGAATAAAATAGTGACGCTTCCAAATCCTTGAAACACACCCCCTTCAATGCAAACCATTTGAGATCGAGCTGTGACAGTATTATGGAAGCAATTCAATGACAGGCTTGTTTTGATTTTAGGAACAAATATTATATTAATAAATTAACCTGAGAAAATAAATAGGGTCAAATGTACTATACCTTCATACATGTTGTAGGGGCGCAGATGGCTCAGTGGGTAGGGAGTCAGACTTGACTAACTCTTAGTCAACTTACCTGGTTAAATAAAGGTTAAATAAAAAATAATAATGTTGAAATGGTCAAATATATTTGATGTAGCCTATGTATTTTCATATATACATTTTCTTGACCATTTAAACCTGTAAAAAGTGACATATTTTACCATTTATATATTTTGTTATTAATCCTCTGCCAATCACAATTCGGGCGCAGACCCTTCTGCCCAAATGGACGCTGCTACTTGGCCAGACTTATTGATTTGGGCTATTGGCTAGTCATTATGTTGCAAATCTGCTTACCACCAGATTGTTTTAAGCAATTCTAGGCTGTTGAGCTGACACACACTACTCATCTAGATATCCTCTCCCACAACCCCCAAAACCTTAAGGACAAAATAAATGTGAAAAACAAGATCACCAGGGGGCCCTCCCAAGGAGGTGCTGGAAGATGTCTGATAAACTCATCCACTTTTGCCAGATAATACACATGTGCTTTATCCATTAGATGATCTACTTCTAAGACCTTTCTCCCATTTCTGGGAAATATAGGCTATACAGCTGAACTATAGCCCTTAAACACATGTATGTTTTTAGCCTACAGATTTTAAGCAAGTTGGGTCTGTTTGGCTGCCCCAAACAGCCCATTCACCCTGTGAAGAAAAAAGTGACATGTCTAAATCCTTGAAATACAAGTGACAGTAGGCTGAAATGGACTGGCTGTTGCATCCGCAAAACTACGCTCTGGGCCAACCGTCAAATGGAGAGAGAGTTGAGATGAGTAGAATCCCAGAGTGAATGACGAACGCTGAAAGTGACAGATACAGCGCGCGCCACCCCCACCCCCCGCCGGCCGCTCTATCCAAACTCCAAGGCAGAATTTTTGTCCCAGTCCTTTCCTGCTTAGAAGGGCAAATATATTGCAAAACTGAAGCAACAAAATACTGCCACAGATTATATGGTTATATTATGTTCCACTACACTACCACCATAATTTATTCTGACAGCAAATAGCTACATTTAGCCCAGATCCGGCCCACATCTGCCCCAGATCCGGCCAATTCGGTCCAGACGTGGGCCTGATCTGGGCCGAATGACTAGAGAAACTGAACACAAATATATTTATATAAATTAAGCTCGCTGTACATGTCATCGCATATTGAAATGTAGGCTATAATTCAACACAATAATTGCCTAGAATCTCGCTCCGGATTGTACTTTTTACAGATTTATATACTAGTTTTAGTGCTAAAACGTTTTGTGAAATACTCTTAGACCAAAAATGGAGCCTTCGAAATTTGTAGGTGAGCTTATTATTTGTAAAAATTTGTCCTAAATCACCAAGTTATACGTACTTTTAGCCTTACATGTTTGGTGAATATAGGCCCGGATAAAATAATGTAGTAGGCCACATAATTATATCGCCCATCTTTGCTCTTCAGGCCCATGTGATCTTTCAGTCTGTTGACACCCCTGTTTGTAGAGCGGCCCTTGAAACCATGTTATTGACAGTGAATGACGAATTGTTGTGGGATAAGGTTGTCAGGTAAAGGACAATAGTGTTTCAAGCAACTTTCAGTTTAAAATTACCGGAGTATTTCAGGGATATATTGAATACATTTTTAAACACAATTCAAAACATTTGTATTTCTGCTGGACATCAACATTTAAACACGTTAGACCACACCATGGCAGGTAAGGAGTGTGCATCGATAATCTGTGTCGGCCATTTATACGTTATTGCTGACATTATAACTTTTTAGGTTATAATGTAAATATATATTTAAAGAAAATGTTATTTGGTCAGTTATTATAATTTCATCGGTGTTGGCAAATACATTTTTCAAACAAAGGCAACAGTGTACAATGTAAACTATATCCGTGTCAAAACAATTAATACTACTGGAAACAAATTAACTGTACTATTTATAGGGACATTTCCTTCACGATACCCAGGTAGCTAAACGGATCCGGGCCAGACATTTTGGGACACTCGGGCCAGATCCGGCCCCCGGATCCGGCCCAGTGTCAGATTGAATTAAGGCCCGGATCTGGCCCGAGTACTCTGGCCCAGATCCGGGCACCCAAAACTTGGCCATATGTACCAGATCAGTGCCAGAATCAGATTTTTTCTATTCTATCCCCCCATCCTTCCATTAATGATAGAAGAAACAAGCACTGTAATAGTTTTTCTAAACTTTATTGATACACATTTCAAAGTCACATGTTAAATAGTACTAAATAATGTATAAGAGTGTATACATTTTTAGATAATAGAACACGAAACCAGGAAATGACTGCTCTGTGCTTGCCATGTAAAATCAAGTTGTTAAAGGAGGGATGAGAGGGCCAGAGTGAATAGTAGGACCACAACTGTATCCAGGCCAGCAGAGTAGATGTGATAATATAACATGGACCTAAAGTATTATTATCTTTACATTACAATAGAGATATAGGCTGACAGCAACACTAACTCTATGGCTGAAGCTAGGGCAGACTATTTAATGTGACAGCATGTACTGAAGGACCAAGCCTAGTAGGTGAGAAACAATATACATACATACACAAAATATGTGAGAGGAAAGCAGTTTCCAGGGGCCTCATTTATAAAACTTTGCGGTGAATTCGCTGCCCGAAGTGGCGTACAGATGAAATATAGGACGTGCGTACGCAAAGAAATATTCAGATTTATAAAACCGTGCGCACACACGTTCTACGCCGTTTTCCCTTTATACATCACAATCAACTCTAAATTTGGCGCAGCTTTTGCGGCTGCATGTCATGCCCATAATTGCCCATAAATAGTCAGTGAAACGCCCTGAAATTAATATTCATTCATTGAGAAATCATGGCAAACAGAGAGAGGAAAACCAAAAAAAGAAACTTCCCTCAATGTAAAGTAGAAATTATTGTTGGCGAGGTGTAACAGAGGAGGAAAATGTTGTTTGGAGGGCACAGTGTGGCCATTACTAATGCCAATAATGCGTTGGAGTGGCAAAAGTTTGCAGACACTGTGAATGCAGCCTGAAAGTCGGACCATGGCCGAAAGAAAAAAAAGTGGTCAGACACCAATGTCGATGCCAAAAAGCGTCTAGCGGTTCATCGCGAAAGTCTGCCACGGTTGAGGGAAGATTAGTTAAATTAGTGAGCAACATGTCTGCATCATAAATTATTTGTACATTGATGGAATAAAAATGCTTACGATTAATGACAGCATTTTCTTCTCATTCGGTGCCCTTATGGCAACATGAGTGCAGTCAATAGCAGAGGTGGGAGTAAGTCACACATGTGCAAGTCACAAGCAAGTCTTAACCTTCAAGTCTCAAGCAAGTCTCAAGTTACCGTGGTGAAAATCAAGCAAGTCAAGTCATTTCTTTAGGTAAAATTCTGATCTACCACTATTTCCACATTTAAATCAATTAAAAGACAGTGGTCATGAAAACTTTCATTTTATTTTAATTATTAACAAAAACTGCTTAGTGCTTTTTCCTTGGCCTATTAAAGGAACACTTCAGATGCCTAAACAGCTCAAAATCATTCTTCCTGTCATGTTTCCAACACTACAGTCACTAAAAACACCTCAGCACGTTCAATATGTTTAGTGTTACTCAGCCAGTGTCCTGAAAATCTGACAAAGATATTACAGCATCATTTTTTAATACTACAGCTAGATTCAGGGGAAGCGATCATTTGACATTCATGGGGTTTTGAAACCAAAAACACCATGCAATGTACTGAATAGTAACTAACACAAAATACACCTAAATAAACAATTCACATATTGAGTCCATTCTCTCAGTCCAGGTATGCCGTCATCACATCCTAATCTTTATTTGACCCGTTTTATTCTCCAATTGACTCGATTCAAAAGTAAAGGTTTTTAGTTTCTAAAATGTTGTAGTGACGTAACTGGCACATTTTCTGGACACTTACAGTGGCCGAGCTGGGAAAGACAAAACACACTGAAGTGTTTGTAGCGACTGGTGGCAGAAACTTGACTGGCACAACGATTTTCCTTTATCTGTATAAGCCTTATACCATAATGTGCTTCTCAAATTACTACAAAATGATTGCATCAAACTCAAACAACTAGTGTATTTGCCTGGGTTAAATCAACACTTTCCAGTGTAGGCTCAGACACTGAACCAGGGTTAAGTGACAACACTGTAGTTTTAACACTGGGTTGTGTTATCACTGAATGTTGATTCAGTGTCTATATGAGTCTACACCAGGGGTGGGCAATTATTTTTGCATGAGGGCCACATTGAGCATTTGAAACCAAATGAAGGGCCGCATTTTATAGCGATGCATGAAAAGTAGGAAATGTTATTTAATTAAATTAACAACGCCCTGTACATAGTTACATGTGTATCCTACAGAAAATAAATGTTTGTTTTGTAACACCATTTCCTTGAATGACTGTAATGTTTTTTAGGTTACCAAAATATAGTCAGTGAAAATAACCCAACTTTGGGTTTATTTAATCAGCGGAAATCCTTTCCAACCATATTGGTACCATGTTGGTATTGTGCAGGATGATATCCTACATCATTGCAGAGTTGCTAATTTGTCATTTTTACGTCCTACTTCCTGTCTGTAATGTGTTTAATAAAAAGGCAAAAAGTAAAAAAAAACATGAACGACTTCGATGCGCGATAGCGCCGGCGCTCATAAACCCACATGGATGACCAAACACTCATTCTTTTCGGCTGATCTTCGTCTTTCCAACAGTACCAAGCTTTAGTTGCTAGCATGTACATTTCGCGAGATAATCGCGATAGAATCGCGCTTGCGCTCTAGAGCGTTGGGAGACTGTGGAGGATAAAAACGCCTCGCGGGCCAGATCAATGGCCCCGGCGGGCCGCATCCCGCGGGCCATAGTTTGCCCACCCCTGGTCTACATCTTCAACATTTCAATTTAATTGTTTTAATTGAACCAGGGCTTATATAAAGTTGAGAGATTCATTTCAAAGGTGCAACACTAAATAAGCTAGATAACTTAGCAAGATACAATAAACCTAGGTAGCTAAGTTGACTGTTAACGTTGGTGAGTGCGGTGTTCAGCTAAAAGTTAAGTCCGTGACACAAGACGTTCTATACAGCGGCAGTGCAGTTTAGCCGACAGAGCACGAGAGCAGAGGAAATTATGTGCTAGCTCGCGCATCATGTCTGTCTAACACAGTGGACCAACAACAATACTACAATAGTGAAGTAGATTCACGAAACAGAAAGTGTTCTGCTTACTCGCAGATGATTTACATGGGACTTACATGGACGTAAATGGTTTATTTCGCCGAAAGATGACAAGTTTGCAGTACTGTTTTTTACATTCATAATAT
>JACXGM010026300.1:0-14940 GCA_016801145.1 Umbra pygmaea | reverse complement strand
GAAGAGGATATCCACTGTCTCCCAGCAGCCAGCTATCACCAAAGCCACCTTCTTCAGCCATCTGGCAAATTGCAGAATTGGCCCATGCAAAAGAGTCATGTGTGCTTCCAGGCCATTTTGCCACAATGTCAGTGAACATTCCCTGGTGATCACACACTACTTGAACATTAATGGCTGGATAGCCCTTCCTGCAAATGTACAAGGTCTCATTTACCTTAGGGCTTAATACTGGGATTAGGGTGCCATCAATGATGCCAATTACTCTGGGGATGTTGTCAATATCATAGAATTGTTGATTGGCCAGCTGTATTTCCTCAGGAGTTTTGGGGAAAACCAGGATGCTCTTCATCAGCTGTAACAGCAAAGGTGTTACTGTTGTCACAGTTCTGCTGACTGAAGACTTGCTGAGCCCCAGGCCATCACCCACCACCTCCATAAAACTTCCAACTGCAAAATAACGCAGTGTAGCTAACAACTGCACCTCTGGACTGGCGTAGTTTCTTCTTGTTGCCCTCTGAAGGTGTGGTTTCACTATCTGAAATAATTCAAGAATCTTGGTCCTTGGAAGACGGAATTTTCTTAAAATTGCATCATCAGATAGTGAGTCAAGAGGGGTAAAATTTTTCCTTATGTGGGCGTTTATATAAACTGATTGACTTCTCAGCACCCCTTCTGTGCTCCAACTGTAAGAATCTTTGTAAAGCTGCCATTGTTGAGCACTTGAAACACACAAGTGTAACTTTTATTAGGAGAGACATTAGTACACCTGCTTTTGATGCACCAGAGTTAATAGAAACACCTTAGCTAATAATCATTCTAAATTAATTTAAGTACTACAATTAATTATTACCATCTTTGATTCGTTATAGTAATAAGGTACAACATTAATACATTGTATATGTTGATTTGGTTTAAAATAGGCTGTTGTCTTTCTGTTATTTCATATGTTTCATTCTTCTCTCAATTTGTTGTGTTATGTTTGGCTTATATTGTCATTGATGATATTAATGTTGTGAATTAACACACTTTTAATTTACTTTATGGTTTATGTGATGGTGGCTCACCACTTCAAAATAAAAGTTACATTCCATATGTTTCATTATCAGGCTTGGTCACATTATTCAGGTATTTAATTAAGGATGACATGGCATGGTAAACATGCTTTAGCTTCACTCAGTAATGCCTGCATTTTTATGTGGCATTAATATACTACTTTGAGTCAAGTTACAATAGTATGCTCTTTAACTCATATTGAACTGAATGCCCAGTGTATTAGAAAAGCACCTGAAATACATATTAAAAAAGAGTATATTTGGCCATAACATTTTTTATTCATTTGTATTTCAGTTCAACTGCTGAAGGGTTTTAACTTCATCTCTGAGAAACAAATTGAATGCCATGCACCACACAGCTTCACCAGAGCTCCATTTGCCAGAACCAGTCTGTTTCCACCTCCCACAACAAGGACGAGGGGTTGGATTTTGGGAGGCATGAAGGCCAACAATGTAGCCACAAAAAAAGAGGGTTACATCTGTGGATCTGAAAAAGAAAAAGATGACATGGCTGTCAGCCACACATGATTTGACTTTCCATACTGAGTAAATAACACAATTTTCACTTACTCTCGGTTGGTAGAAACATGGTTAAAGAGGGCTTGCTGGCTTGTTGTTGCAGGAGTTCCAATTTAGCCCTCCTATACGCCATAACCTCCTGATGATGTTGGCCTTGCTGCTCCTTCAGGGCTCTCAGTTCTCTCCTGATTCCCTGGAGTTCAGATAATTTCTTCTTCTCCGACTGAAGCAGCTTCTCACTGCAGCCACAACGTCCCCTGTTTCTCCTTTGGTGGGAGATTAATGGCTGGTTTTCTGGAATGCCAGAACGACGTTGCCCAGCACATGAGGAGGCCTCAGACTGAGGGGAGTCAGGAGAATGGAGCAATAGCCCAAGACCAGGACTCATTGCTGATGTTCCAGGGGCAGGTTAAAGGGGTTCTAATGTTCCAGGAGCAGGTTGAAGGGGTTCTGGTGATACAGGGGCAGGTTGAAGGGGTGCTGATGTTCCAGTGCTCAACTTTGAATTCAAAGGCCTGGTTGACGCACATGCATCTATGCCTCCAGGGATCCCTTCCAATGCCTCAGGCCCCAGGATGGCCAAAACTTTCTCTTCCTCTGCAGTCAGAGGAGGAATGGAGTTGATACCCCCACCAGTCTTTTTTGCTTCCCTTCTACGTGCTGCAGCCCTCCGTTTTGTCACACTTGCGAAGTCCGTCCACTTTTTTCTAACTTCTTCTGGGCTGCGCTCATAACCATAGCCAGCAGCATTTATTTTTTGGGTGATTTCTGCCCAGGATTTTTTTTTATCAGCGTTTGTTACACAATTTTTCAGCTTTGAAAATAGCTGGATTTTATTATACTCCACCTCCTCCAAAAGAACTGTTACTTCATTTTTTGAAAATTGTGGTTTTCGCATCATTTTCAGACAGGTCATATGAACACATAGCTGTATGGCAAGGGGACTTAAATAGGTAGGCTAATGATCTTAAGCAAAATATGCAACAGGTGTCCACAATATAACAATCGCAGTGTTTTTAAAACACATAATTTATTTTCATTTTAATTGTGCTGATCTATCAATACTCAATAAGAAATTAATACATATGGCATTGTGAAATTAATAGTTATGGATTTTAAGATCAGAGAAGACAACATTGTTTTTATATTTGTATATATTTTATTGTGCAAAGAATGAATGTTGAGTTGTTAACGTAATTACTCCACATCGTCACTAAGGAAGCGCAGTCGAAAAGAGAAAATAACCAACTTTACAGCAGGTGGCGATATGTGCTCATAGCACCAGTTCGCCATTAGCTCGAAGAAGAAGAACGTCATAACGACAGCTCCAACCAATGTGGTTCAAACCATGGATCTGCGACACAGGTACCATGGTTTCGGGAAACAGTAGCGACTAGCTAGTTGATTTCTTTAAAGATGCATCGTACTATGGTGGTTAAACCACCGAGTTGCATCGTTGTACGGGAAACGCACCCCAGATTTTAAAGCCTTGTCAAATCGAAAGCTTTGTTATGTCGCCTGCTATTTGAGTCCTGCAGCAGACAGACCCAAACACCGATCAGTGAAGTCAGACTGTTTTAAACTTAAAAATCACTTGCTAAAAGTTATTAATCTAGCCTTGTATGTTAAACTTACATTTACATTCACAACATGATTATGAACAAAATGATTTCCTTTCCATGTAGTCTACAGCAAAATACAATCATTTTTAGAAGAGGGTTCATTCAGCCCATGCTGTGAAGTGAATATCAGTTTTCACTGGCAAGTTAAGAAAATTGGCTATGATAAATATATATAAACTTTTTTACAAAGGATTAGATATTAAGCAACAACGGATATCCTGAAACTTGTATCCATCTTTATTTGGAAGTGAGAGGCTCTGATTCCGAGAGTAGCAAGCCCCCTCCCTCCTCACATTTTCACCTTCTTTGCGCTCCTGAACGTAAAGTTTAGTCAAGCAACAACAAATACATAACAGAATAGCAGCTTGTTGACAGTTTAATTGTCATTAATATGGTCACTGTTGCAAACAGCTGATTTAGATTACTACACAATTAGTCATTTACGAATCAATTGACAGCCAACTCCACACATTGGCTATGTTCTCCATATCTCCAATGCAGAGGATAAAACATGTATGATAGCAACTGTACTTAACTTGCCGAATTAGGCTACTAACATAATAATACATTAAAGTTTTAGGCTATACATTTGTAATTGGAGTGAATTAGATTTTTATTGGATCAGCTTGATATCCTGTCTTGAAACTGAAAAAGTATTTTATCCTCTCTTTTGTTAACCGTCGTAAATCGCAATGACATTAAAAACATTTTGGACACTTCTTCAATTTATTTAAATATATTATTTTTTAACATCATAATTTGTTCTAGTAGTTTTAATTGAATGCAACCAATATCTGCAGGTAATGTTTAAAAAATAGTCCATAGATAGATCATCTGTTTGAAACAGTTGAGCTGAGTGTCGGTGTTTCCCTCATGCATCACAATAGAATTAGAATGAAACAGAAAGGAATTTTTGAATGCAGTTCTCCCTTATCACTTTTTGACTCATGTCAACTTTAAAATGATGTAACTGCAATTGTGATAAAGATATTTGAGTGATTCAAACAGATTTGTATTCAGGGGAGTTTGTAGTTTCCAAACATGTATTCAGCCCAGAAAGCCACATTTTCTCCATGTGAAGGGTTTCCCCAGGCCGCCACACATTTATATAAATGAGTTTAGTCTCAGTTCATGTTTACGCTTGCCATCTGCTGGACAGGCATAACAATAATAGGCTATATAAGTATACCTGTTGTGCACTTAATCCTACTGTTCGCCTGCAACTGTGATTCATGTACACTGCTCAAAAAAAGAGGCCGTAGAAGGGCAACAACCCAGCAGCAGGACCGCTACCTCTGCCTTTGTGCAAGGAGGAGCAGGAGGAGCACTGCCAGAGCCCTGCAAAATGACCTCTAGCAGGCCACAAATGTGCATGTGTCCACTCAAATGGTCAGAAACAGACTCCATGAGGTTGGTATGAGGGCCCGACGTCCACAGGTGGGGGTTGTGCTCACAGCCAAACACTGTGCAGGACATTTGGCATTTGCCAGAGAACACCAAGATTTGCAAATTCGCCACGGGCGCACTGTGCTCTTCACAGATGAAAGCAGGTTCACACTGAGCACATGTGACCGACGTGACAGAGTCTGGAGACGCCGTGGAGAACGTTCTGCTGCCTGCAACATGGGTCAGTAATGGTGTGGGGTGGCATTTCTTTGGGCCACCCTCCATGTGCTCATCAGAGGTAGCCTGACTGCCATTAGGTACTGAGATGAGATCCTCAGATCCCTTGAGAGGCCATATGCTGATGCGGTTGGCCCTGGGTTCCTCCTAATGCAAGACAATGCCAGACCTCATGTGGATGTGTCAGCAGTTCCTGCAAGAGGAAGGCATTGATGCTATGGACTGGCGCGCCCGTTCCCAAGACCTGAATCCGATTGAGCAAATCTGGGACATCATGTCTCGCTCAATCCACCAATGCCACGTTGCACCACAGACTGTCCAGGAGTTGGTGGATGCTTTAGTCCAGGTCTGGGAGGACATCCCTCAGGAGACCATCTGCCACCTCATCAGGAGCATGCCCAGGCGTTGTAGGGAGGTCATACGGGCACGTGGAGGCCACACACACTACTGAGCCTAATTTTGACTTGTTTTAAGGACATTACATCAAAGTTGGATCAGCTTGAAGTGTGGTTTTCCACTTGGATTTTGAGTGTGACTCCATATCCAGACCTCCATGGGTTGATAAATTTGATTTCCATTGATGATTTTTGTGTGATTCTGTCAGCATATTCAACTACGTAAAGACAAAAGTATTTCATACGATTAGTTCATTCATTCAGATCTAGGATGTGTTATCTTAGTGTTCCCTTGTTTCCTGGATTATTTTAATATATATTATACACAAGAAACCAACCTCTACTTCCTGCTTTGTTCTCCATCATTCAACACTACACCAAACCGTGACAGCTAAACTACATTGACAGAAACCATCAGTAATGGTTTGAATAAAGATAACGACTTAGAGTTTATATATCAGGTTTGTAAAGTAAAGATTACTATTATTATTTAATAATAAAACATAAAGTGTTTAACGCATGAATGCTTGAAGCACAAAATATATTTAAACAAACTTTTCTGCAAAACAAAAAGTGCAGCAAAGCATTCTGGGAAATCTTATAGAATGTTGGCTGTTACATATATTTTACTACATATTTCTGTTATAAACAAAGTGCAAGAGTGTATTTAACAGTGGAGTAATGTAAGGTTTTGCAGTTCTATCCAGCACTTGTTTTTAAAAGAATAAACAATACAGACATAGTAAATTATATAACAAGAACTTTTACCTCAGGGTGGTAAAATATCCCAAAACTAAACATGAGTTATCCCTTAATGGGGAGCAATATTTAACAGAAAGTGAGGAGCAGAGAGAGTGAGGCCTGATGCAATATTAGTAATGCATCTTTATCTATACTGTGAAAATAAATTATACTACAATCTGTAGAATTCTCAATTTCTTCTGCTTCTGTTGTGCTTTCTGTCTCACTCACTCTGTAACATGGCTTGATGTAGCCAGGAGGCAGAATGCAGGAGATCCACTCTCTTTTTAATGGAATAGTTGTATAGAGTATGGTAACGAAGAGCTGATTATGTCTATTCAATTTATCTCATTTCATGAAGTAATTGTGTACAGTGCAATGTGTGGCACAGATATGAAACAACAACTACCACATGCATAGTTTAACAATAAACATACATTCCCTACGACAGTTAACGTGATATCGGCACGGATGGGAATTAATGAAATAACAGGCTCTCTAGCACCCATTCTCACACGCACAGGTTACATTCAACATTGACACACGCAGACCAGGGAACAGAGGGAACATTAAATACTATGATTATTTAGGAACATAAAGACAGGTGATGCAGTCCAATATATGACATGATAAAGTGGAAGACAATTTTATTATAGCCACATTGTGGATAAAAATCCCCCCATGGCACAGTTCTCATCCAAGGATATGACACACTGAATCACTCACATTTGCACATTTGCGAGAGACGCCTAACCTCTACAGGACTCTGCTGTAAAATACTACACAACATTAAAGTATTTTTACAGTCCATCTTCAAACACAGTATATTACAGTATTTATTTGAATTTTACCCACAATACAGTGCAATGTACAGTTTGTATATACAGTTATGTATTTTACTGTGTAATTACAGAAAAGTCATACAGTGTAGGTTCAACCTAATAGTGAGACTTTCTTAACCACTGTGCCTCACTTGGCATCCTGGTGGAGCTGGACACACTAGGTAGTCCAGCTCTACGAGGATGGCACATCGATATGTGCCATCGCAAGAAGGTTTGCTGTGTCTCCCAGTACAATCATAAGAGCATAGAAGAGATATTAAGAGATGGGCCGTCACATGAGGAGAACTGGACAGGGCTGTAGATGGGCTTCAACCCAGCAGCAGGACTGGTATTTGCTCTTTTGTGAGAGGAGGATCAGAAGCACTACCAGAGCCCTACAAATTGACCCGTTGCAAGCTACTGGTGTGCATGTTTCTGACCAAACTGTCAGAAACAGACTCCATAAGGGTGGCACAAGGACCTGACATCCTGTAGTGGGACCTGTGCTCAGAGACCAGCACTGTGCAACTCGATTGGCATTCGCCAGAGAACACCAGAATTGTCAAGTTTGCCATTGGGACCCTGTTCTCTTAACAGATGTGAGCAGGTTTACACTGAGAACGTAATAGACCTGAAAGAGTCTGGAGACACCGTGATTAGGCTACGCTGCCTAAAACATCATCCAGCATCACCAGTTTGGCGGTGGGTCAGTGATGGTCTGGGGAGGAACAGACCTTCACGTGCTAGCCAATCACACTCTGACTGCCCACTGGCCTGCTTATGTTGCCCTATGATACCCTACACTTGTGGGAGTATACTGTGTGGACTATACTCAGACATCTTTCACGGTGGTTGTGGTCTTGACAGTGTGGTTGGGTCTGAATCATGCTTGTTTACTCCTGCCCGAGGTTCTCTTTGTGCAGGACCATTCTCTCTTGTCTCCCTCGGTCTCTGTCTCCAGATGTTATGCTGAAATAATTGATCATTTATGTGCCAGGACTAGGCTCATTCTGTCCTTTCTCAGTCACCACCTAAAGGTACAATATGTAGTTTTGGCTGCTAGGGGTCTCTCAATCAAAACAATAACCAAAGTTGTACTTGGATGACATCGGAAGGTAGGGTAGAATCATGGGATTTGTGGTCGTCATCAATGTCAACCAGCCGATCTAGCATCTCCAGCAGAAAGAATGTTCACTGACAAGGTAATGTATTGTTAAATATATTATAGCTTTATTTATGTTATGTTTGGCGATTCCCTGGAACTTGCAACTAGTGGAGTCAAAGGTTATATGACGCCATTGACGGGTGACAAAATGAAATCTCCCGTGTCTTTGAATTATATTACAAATTTCTCTGGGTTTAAAAGTTGTTGGAAACATTTAGGATAATGTAAGTACACAAAAAAATATATATATAATATAGGTATAGTGATTTTTGCTTTTTTAATGCAAAGTATGTCTTATGTTATTGTTTTGATTGAGAGACCCCTTGCCTCCAAAAACTACATATTGTACCCTTCACCCTACAGCTATCTGGAGGTGCTAGTAGCTTCCCCCAGACATTTGTAGAACAGTGAGATATGTTATACCCATGCCTGGCTAGTGTAAGAGCAAGATTTGAAATATTGCGGGGAAACTTCATACCCTGACGTCACCCTATGGTATGAATCGACTGTGGAGATAGTAAAAATGAATGTAGGCATGTATTCTGTCGCGAAAAATAAGAATCCCTGTTATACTGATCTGGCTTTCAAACCTACTCCTTAAAGCCTCGGTTGTCCTTGATTTTTTAAGGTATAGCTTGTCTTTCTGTGACGTTTTGATCAGCTTCATGTTCTACAGATAATGCAAGATAATGCAGTTGAAAAACACGGTAAAATTCTAATTGCCTAAGTGCTTCTGTGGGAATATGTCCATCCATGTCTACTGAAGAAAAAAGCACTTGCTACAATGAAGGGGATCGTGGACAAGCTTTACTTGTAAGACTTGAACCAAAAATGACTGACGACCGCATATATGCGTCACTGAATCACTGAAGTTTTCCAGCACACATGGAAAGAGACGTAGCAAGAGGACAATTAACAGATGAGTAAGTTTATTAAACCTATTTTCTGTACCTTGATAATGGAGCATACATTGTGTCTGTGTGGTAATGTTATTGTACTGTATGTGTAGTGTGCCAGCTGTATTTAGTAGCTAGCTGAGTGTGTAAATTACTATACGTACTATATATAGGCTACTCTTTCTAGAGAAAGAAAAATGGATGGGATCGCATCGCTTTTCAGCCGCTTTCGGGCTGTAGTGCCGGTTAATTTAGCACGTAGATCCCTTTCATAATCTTCCAACCTAAAATGCCGACTGCAAACCCTAACTCAGTGGTCCTCAAACCCTTCCATGGAAGGCCTAGTGTATGCAGGTTTTCGCTTTTACCTTGTACAAGCCTGATAGAGTAGCTCACTAATTGGTTAGTATCTCCCCTCACCTGTCAGTCTAGGTCCTAATTATGCTCTAATTGAATGGAAAGACCAAAAACCTGCATACACTAGGACCTCCACAGAAGGGTTTGAGGACCACTGCCCTAACTTCTTATAGCCTATTGTAAAGTGTGAAAGATTACTCCTTTTTGGGCTTGCTTGTAATTTCTGCAACCAGGTACAGAACACCAAACGGGCATGATGAATAGAAATTAGACTACAATTTCAAAAACAAATATGTATAACTTTCTAGCATCAAGCTCTACAGAGGTGTGCTGTTGAATTGCCCATGTTCTGTGTCAGTGTGTTCAAAAAGGGAATGGAAATTCGCTTGGAATTCTGGGAGTTGTGGTAGCTCAAGTTTAGACGGATACAGAAGCACCCCAGTGGATGCAAAAGGAACTGAAATATACTATCGGCTTTTCTCTGATATATTGAAAAAGAACAGACGTGTATATGACATAAATCATCTATGGTTACATTTGTAAATGGTATACTATGAAACTGATTTACTGTGGAACACTCCTTTAAGTTTCATTGATATGTGACGGGGGTGAGAGACTGTTATAGTTATTTTTGGGGTCAGAATTGTATTGACGTACTAGACCTAAGATATGCCCACGTCATGTTGATCCTACGAGGACCCAAACCCTTGGAACATGCTTCAGGACCATGTGGCCTGATGACTCCTTCCTGTCACAAGTAAGTAAGTAAATTTTATTTATATAGCACATTTTCACAGACCAGAGATCACAAAGTGCTTTACAGAGAGAAACCAATACAAATATAAAAACAGCATACATGAAAATCAAATGCTAGTGGAAAGCTTGTCTAAAAAGATGTGTCTTAAGGTGTGCTTTAAAAGTTTCCACTGTATCCAAGGATCTGAATCTTAAGGCGAGAGGGAGAGCATTCCACAGCCTAGGAGCTACCGTGCAAAAAGCACGGTCACCCCTTGTTTTAAAATGAGTTCTAGGGACAGTTAAAAGACCTTGACCTGAAGACCTCAAAGACCGCCCAGAGGTGTGTATGTGGAGCAAGTCTAAGATGTAAGAGGGTGCTTGACCGTGCAAAGCTCTATATGTGAAAACTTAAACTTTAAAATGGACTCTAAAATAAATAGGAAGCCAATGTAATTCCTTCAGCACCGGAGTGATATGAGCACGCTTATTGGTCCTGGTCAAGAGCCTAGCAGCTGCGTTCTGAACAACTTGCAGTCTGTTCAGAATGCACAAGCTGTGCTTGTGCCCATGTTATTGCTGTTGGTGATCGCGTTTCCACCTGGTGTCTCCAGAGCACTTCTCCTTGTCCCTGCCAGAGACCATCAAAATGTGTTGACGCTACACAAAGACTGTAGTAACAGCCCACCCAATCCTATCTCCATTTATGGACACTAAATTGAACACTGATAAACAATGTGACCCTAATAAAATGGGCTGTATACCTTCAGATATACCACCCCCTTGAGTCCGACCTCTCTCTAGGTTTCTTTATATGTTCCAACTACTAGGGCGTTTTCCCTAGCCACTGTGAATCACTTGTTGTTGCTTGCTCCTAGGGGGTTCTAGGTTGGATATCTGTCAAAGCGCTTTGTGACAACTGCTGTTGTAAAAAAAGGCTTTATAAAATAAATTTGATAAAATCCTCAGACCCATTGTCAGAATTCACACTTGTGCAGTAGGCCTTGATTTCCTCCCGGCCTCTTGTGGCCAGAGTGTGTAGGCAGTTCAATGCCCGGCCTCATGAGGCCAGAGTGTGTAGGCAGTTCCTGATGGTGAAGGTATTGCTGACATTGACTGGCACTTCCTCATTTGCATCCATTTGCCAATCCGGATGCTCACCCTGTGGCTGCTTCCTAGTAATTGTATATGCATGTCCTTATCAAGTAGTTTGTTTGGGCATTAATGTAGCCCCTTTGTTTACGTTTGCCGTTGCTTTCTACATTGCGTTCTTAATAAATTTGCGGTACTCAACAAAACCTGCATTTTACTCCTTCCCAAGACATGAACTGGGACAGAATAACCCACCTGCATCATGGAGTCAGCAGGTCGTCCCGAGCTCAACGGTGTCATTAAGAGAGTTAATGAGAAAAGTGAGATGCTGGAGAGGCTTGGGGCTGCTATGGAACAGGTCATGAATGTTGTGACTCATTTAGAGAAGGACTGAATGGCTGAGGGAGCAGCTCCTACCTCTCCACCTGTGGCCGACCCCGGAGGATATTCGGCTGGAGCCGCTGTCCATCTCTCACTACCATGGGACTGCATCTGGGCTGCGTCCTGTTGCCAAGCTAAGCCTGCTGCAACAAGGTGCCAGCGCTGATCACCTGCCTCTCTGGTCAAGCTCTAGAGTGGGTCAATGTTGTCCGTTGGGACCACAACCCAGCCATTGACAACTAAAAGGTGTTCACCTGCCTGTTTAGCTCTGTCTTCGATCATCCACCTGAGGGCAGACACGGGTGAATACCTGTTCCATCTGCGGCAGGGTTCCAGGACAGCAAAAGAGTTCGCTCTAGCAGGGGTCACAAGTCGATCACAGTCGACCAGTAGCATGTCAGACATTAATGGGCAGTTCGGAGAATGCATTTAGAAAACTACACAAAATAAAATCTCCCAGATCTCCCAACACTCTTTCACTTTGGGTTTCTGCTATCTCTAAAAATATGCATGAACAACTGGAGCGCAATGTAGGCATGTGTCAGTGGTTTTCTATTCAGTGTGATGAATCAGTGGATGTTAGTGATACTGTTCAGTTAGCAGTATTCATTAGAATGGTGTTCGATTACTTTTCTGACAAATAAGTTTTTAACATTATTACCTCTAAAAAACTACCAGAGGTATTGATGTCTATAACGTGGTAAATCATTATTTTGTGAGAAATAATGTGCCCCTCAAAATGTTAGTGTCAATCACAACGGATAGAGCTCCAGCCATAACAGGGCACTATTCAAGTTTTATAGCAAATTGCAAAGCGGATCCTGGGATCACTCGATTTTTGAAATACCACTGCATCATCCATCAGCAGGCAATCTGTGCCAAAGTAATTGGATTTGAACATGCTCCTGTCATTAAGATAGTACATTAGCACAAAGACCAAACAACACAGAACCTTCAAACTTTTTCTGTAAGAACTGGCATCCGAGTATGGTGATCTTCGGCTTCACACAGAAATTTGATGGCTCAGTAAAGGAAAGGTCCGGCATCGTTTTCTTTCACTTTTGAAAGAAATCAAGGCTTTTATGGAATCCAGAGTGGAGACACCACATTACTGTCAGACACAGCATGGCTGCTAGACCTTGGATTCCCGACAGACATCACAGAGAAACTAAACAAAGTCAATACTAAGTTACAGGAAAAGGCAACTCTATTGGTTATGTGAATGCATGTATTGCAAAGCTGGCTCTCTTCCTGCTGCACATCCAGAAAATGCAGCACTTCCGCTCTCGGCAGAACATGTTGCAGGAAAATAAAACAGCATTTTCTGTCCTCAACAGGCAAAAGTACATGGATCTACTGACCGGGCTGGGTCAAGAGTTTGAGGAGCGTTTCAGTGATTTTGGAAGACTGGAGCCCTGTTTGTCTTTGGTCACCAAGCCCTTCAGGGATATGGAAATGTTTGACATTGGAAAATATTACTGATGTATTTAGCCTGAATGCTGTTGCTTTGGAAATGGAAATTTGAAATCTCCAAAATGACATTAAGTTTAAATCACGTCACAGTGCCCTTCATTTTTGGTGCCTTGTTGATCAGGAAAAGTACTATAACATCAGCACAGTGGCTTCTTTGTTTGGCTCAACCTTTGTAAGTCAAGCTTCTCAAACATGAACTTTATAAAATCATTAGATCTCATTTTTTTGTTGCACACCTGAATGACTACATCAGAGTAAACATGTTTTGATACACACCAGATTACAAAGCACTGGTGGACAAAATGCAACAGCCTGATCGCACAGAATTCCTTGAAATGAACACGGACCAAAATCTGTGGCAATTTCACGAAATGGCATAAAATTCTGTGAAATGAACACAAACCAAAATCTGTGGCATCTGTGATGGCGTGCTGATTTCACTGAACTCAGTGAGACCTTGCTGTTAACTTGATCTTAGCCTTACCCAAACCCTTACCCTAAACTTAACCACTCAGAATCCTTGCAGTTAAGTCGATCTAAGCCTTACCCAAACCTTTACCCTAACCTTAACCACTCAGAATCCTTGCTGTTAACTCGATTTAAGCCTTACCCAAACCCTTACCCTAACCTTAAACTCTCAGAATCCTTGCTGTTAACCCGATCTAAGCCTTACCCAAACACTTACCCTAACCTTAACCACTCAGAATCCTTGCTGTTAACTTGATCTAAGCCTTACCCAAACCCTAACCTTAACCACTCAGAGTCCTTGCTGTTAACTCAATCTAAGCCTTACCCAAACCCAAACCCTTACCCTAACCTTAACCACTCAAAAACCTTGCTGTTAACTCCATGTAACATGTATTATGTTGTAATGTATTATTCGTAAACACGGTCACAGTCAGGAAAAAAATGATCAAAAAGCACATTTGCAACATGTCTGCATCGCGATGGAATAGAAAACAAAATACATGTAAAGTGTTCGCCTGGATTTGAACTCGCAATCTCTAATTTGAGTCGCATGTTTATATGACTGTCCACCATCCCCTGCCTACCAACCTGCAATGTCTACGCTATTTACATTGTGCTACGTCATCATAAGATTCCGTGAAGCTGCCACAGATTTTGAAGTTAAGGGTCGATGTTCATTTCACATAATTCTGTGAGATGACGTTGGAATGCAATGTCAAGCCTCTCACTAAAAAGGTAAAATAAATATGACTTGTATCAGTCTTTCCATCTCAACCTTAAAACTACAATTGTAAATGTGTAATAAATAACAATGACTTTGCCATGTAAGAAGAAAGGAGGAACTTTTGTTAAAGGCAGATCCTTTTAAAAGGGAAGGAAAGTAAGACAGTCATGTAATATCAGGGATGAATTGATTCTGTCATTTTGTATTAAGTTTATTAAACATTCGTTTTCTGTGTCATACAATTCTCTTGTAACGCCCAGCCCAGTGTGGGCTGGCGTCTACTGACATTTGAACTGAGACATGGACTCCCATATATGTATATTTGTGTGTCTTATTGTTCAGTACTATTTGCATGGTGGTTCAGTTCAATGTATATATGTGTGTGTACCTTTAAGACTGACAGCTCCTCCGGTTAAGCAGTTCCTAGTTAATCTGTTAGGTTGAGCCAGTAAATGGTAGAGCAGGTTAATTAGGGATGACGTTCAGCTGGTCTCTATTAGACTCTGTGCTGGTGTATATAGGGGCTGCTTAACTGGAGAGATCTGTCGGTCATTGAATGCTGTCTCTGTTTGCCGTAACGGTCGGGTGTTTATAGTACGTACTGCAGATCTCTTCAGTGGTTATGTGAGTCCCTTGTTTTAGTTAGACAGTGTCAGTTATGATCGGCTGTTTATTTATTTTTATTTTTATTTAACCTTTATTTAACCAGGTGGGCTCGTTGAGAACAAATTCTCATTTAAAACGGCGACCTGGCCAAGATAAAGCAAAGGTGCAAGTACAGACAGAGTTACACATGAATACAAATACACAAGAATAACACAATGGGTCGGGTAAGGGAGAAAGATAGAAAAGTGCAGTTGAATGTGCAGTTGAATG
>JACXGM010026299.1:0-15045 GCA_016801145.1 Umbra pygmaea | reverse complement strand
TAATTGTTCTGAGTTAAACAGGTAGATAATGGCTTAACAGAAAGCGTGGAGAATGATCTTATTGATCTTAGTTGCCTCGTAGATATGTAATATCTATAAATCTGACTCCATATATTTTATGTGTTAGCGAAGCAAGTTCAATCACAGGGCCTCGCGGGCATGGACTCTGGACCTGTCAGGTAGCTAGTCTGAACTCTCCAAACCACACCAAGTATGCAATATGGACAGGCTAACCTGTCATCACGTAAACGACTACAACAGCTGGGCGAGATCTGAGCTACATTGACTCGACACCTAAAACCAGGAATGCTTCCCGGGAAAAGCTGAACTGTACGATAGGCACGAGGAATAAGGAATGCCCATGTGAGGGCTGAACTTTCTTCCCCTGTCAACTGGTACCCACAAATCCCCTTTTCTGCCAACTGAGGACGAACGCTGCGGGATAGCCGCGCCTCAGGGATTGCACCTGACGCCTGGAATAGCTTGCTAGCAATGTGTGTGTGTGATAATAAACAGAATAGTACGAGCAGGCAGAGAATAGGCTAACAATGATTCCCATATAGCTCCACCGGAGATATAAGGAATAAACTTGGAATGTCGCAAACAAGGCTCGGTTCAAAGCAATAATATTTAATTCCAATTGAAGGCAGAAAATACAACTCTTTAACCGGACAATGAAATCACAAGTTACAATACCAAGAATATTAATACATGTCGTCCTAAAATCCTAAAACCTACCAAAAACTACAATTGTCCTATATCTAATCACACAAGGCTATGGCAACGAAAACGTATGCCAGGAGTCCCGGTTAAGATAGACTCTTCAAACATAGTTGAACATAGACTTTATATTCCTTCCCGAAAAAGTGCTCCCCCCTTCCTGCTCAACCCCAATGGGAATCACATTTCACTGGCCATCTAAAGTGGAAAGAAAGGACGGCTATTGACAAATTTACATTGATTACATTATTCACAGACGTTAGGTCACAAATACAAATCAGTACAAAAGACCGGCTGTAGACATTTACATGAGATTGGAATGTCCCACCCCAGGGGGGGGGGAACATACGTTTGACTCTGTGGAACTTTCCTCCATATTTTGGCCAGCCAACTATAAGTTATCTGTAAAGAGGAACATGACATGTTCAACACAGTGGTACGTGTATACCAACGTCAGGAAAACATCAAATATTATACTATTTGGTCCATTGGCTGGTGTTTTACATTAGGTGTTCAGTTGGTCTTTACATTCAGGCTGTGTGGTCCAGGAGGAGGGGTGATGCTTCACACCTACCTGTGCACGGTGTGTGTGAGTGTGGACAAATTAGACGAGCAACATCTGCAGATGATTCAGCTTATCTAACCCAAATCCCGGGCAGTGCAAAGCCAATTTGCGCTCCCTCATTCTGGAGGTCCGAGGAAAGCCAGACAGGGATGTAGTGGAGGCTAAATGCACGTGAACGCCATTTACACACCTCCCGAAATACTGAAAAAGCATTTACCCACCTCCAAAGTAGGGGTGGAACGGTACATGTATTCGTATTGAACCGAAACGGTACGGGCGTCATGGTTCGGTGCATAAATTTACACAGAGAATACACGGTATAAAAATAAATAAAACTTCTAACTACTAAATCAATTGATGTAATGCGGAACTACTGTTAGATTCGCCAGTTCTTTAGGGACACCTAATCTGTATCCCCGCCTTACTGTACGTTCACACTGCCACAGACTTGAGCTTCAAAAGAAGCTCTGGCCACCCTGTCAAGAACGCTTGAAAATAAAAGTACAGGGATGCTTTGGAAGCTTTGGCCGCTTTAGCAGCTCTGACAGGGCAGGACATTCACATCAAGCAAGGACAACTAGCAGACGTAGTAAAATTCCAAATGGTTGACTGTCGTTTGCCGCTGAACCAATCAATAGTTGACTGTCGTTTGCCGCGTCATAGCTCATTACCATAAATTTGAACAAATTTCAACTTTCTGCTTGACGCTCTGGTCGCTCATCACGCCCAAAACACGACGCCAACTGATTTGCAGGTCCTTGCAGCTGAGAGGAGCCGGCTTTAATTGAAAATGAATGACTTCTGGTACATTTGAAGCTCAAGTCTGTGGCGCTGTGTATGTACAGTTAGCTCTGAAGTAGCCGAGCTTCGCCTCCGCCTATGTATGCAGTTTTTTGTCAGGTCGACCGTCCAGTGAGTGAGTCAGAGATAGCAGGAGAGTATGGCAAGTGGTAGCGACCCACAACAGTTAAGATCGCAAGTTTGGGAAAACTTCGGTTTCCCAGTCAGTTACAGGCAAGAGAGTGATGATATGAAAACGACTGTGTGTCCGCGTTGTTCAGCAGTTGTTGGGTATGTGAGTGGAAACACATCTAACATGCTAACGGATATCCGACGACATAGGCATGCACAATAAAAAAGAAATGCGTTCTACATTTTTGTTTTGCTTTTCCCTCCATTGTACCAAACTTGTACCGAACCATGACTTCTGTGTACCGTTCCACCCCTACTTTAAAGTGTGTTTATTCACCTCTACATAGACTATCGTTCCTGAGCCATTCTAAATTGTCATTTTAGTTTCATATTGTTCATTTTTATGAAAGTATAGAATAATAATAATAATATGTCATGGTAGCTTGCTATCAGTTTTGACCAATCTCTTGTGTAGCTACCAGGAAGCAGCAGACTGCATCAAAGATTTGTCAGTCACTAGCCTACACTACATTGCGTTACATGTAATAATTGGATTTTAAAAATCTGTCAATTTTTTAAGCAGCAGCCCTCCTCTTAATGCCAGCAAACGGCCTCGGCTACAAGACCAAAGTGAGTGAGCGCGGAAAACAGTACTAAACTTTATGTTTTTTAGGTTAATTTGGTTCACGGTAGATTCATGCCACTGACTCAATAAGCCATGGGGTTGATTAGGTTACCCCTTTCAACACAAAGTTGTAAGTCACCTCTACCTTTTCCCATTAGCCCATGGTACAAGTAAAATTCAGGATATATTGTCAGATAAATAAATGGATGTAATATCATCCCTTAAAACTTATAAATGTTATATATTTCAACCATATTATTCCTTCTTCAACTACTCATTGTGAAAATGTTTATTGAGGTAATAAATCAGTTGAGAAGTGTCTCTCCTTCCCATAGACTATTACAGAAACCAAGCTCTTTTGCAATCAGACGTATCGCCCCCAGCTGGAATTCAGATTCAGAATGCAGGTTTCAGGCACTTCCGCATTTGTGCCACTTTGCCAAACCGGATGCTCGCCCTGTGTGCGTGACCTTTGAGGGAACAACCAGTGATACCCTTGGTAACATCAAATGATAGCCTATAGCAATGTCATCAGGATACACATACACCGGTAGGCCCTAGGCCCACCTTACTGGTGACCGTGTCGTGGTCCACCTGACTACAGAATTTATAGTTTACCTACTACACCCCTGAAGCCAGAGAACCCATAGTCAGGCTGAATCCACTGATCATATTGTACACTGTCCTTCAATGTAGCGACTTAACCAACTATACCACACAGAGCCCCTTTCTGAGTCATCTTAACATTTTAATGTAGGTAAAGTAACAGACACACTTCTCAAGTGCAACCTAAAAGACTGATTAGTCACTCTTTCTTTCTAATTGTTTTAACTGGCAAACAAAAGCTAATAATAAGCGTGGGAAAAACTGCTCTTAAAATCTACAAAGTTAATTTTGAGTATGGGCTGCACTGATTGGGACATTTTTAGGTCTGCCATTAATAGTCTGGATGAATATACAGTAATGTTTTACATCAGTTTCTCTGAGGACAGCTGTGTACTGAAATGAAACGAGTTGAGTTACAACAATGACAAACTCTGGATCACGGCTAAGCTCAGATGGAGTAAGCATTCAGAACTAAAGCCCGAGATGCCAAAAGAATGGCTAAATACAGGTTAAGGAAGGCAGTAAAGGAAACCAAGAGAATGTATGCAGACAATTTAAAACCACAGTTCTCAGCCGATGACCTCGCTGCTATTTGGTGAGGCCTACAACAGATCACCAACTACCAGCCAAAACCCAACTTGCAAATTACCTGAAAGAGTTCTACTGCAGATTTGAAAGACAAAGGGACAGTCCTGACAACATCCGTCAGGCCTTTGTGTCCAGCCATCTACAGCAGCCCACTGGCCCAGTCCTCCAGCCCACCAACATTGAGGACCCCACACAATCACCCATATCAATCACCCCCACCCCTGCTACTACAATGACCCTCTTTGTTTTGGAGAGCAACTTGGTCAAGCTCCTAAAGTTTGCAGTTGACACCACCCTCATCGGATTAATTTCTAATGGATACAAGCCTGCCTACAGGTTGGAGATTGACCATCTGGTGTCCTGGTGCAGCTCAATGCCCCAAAGACAGTGGATATGGTAGTGGACTTCAGGAGAAGTCCAGCTGCCCTTTCCCCCATTGCCTTGTGTGGCTCTCCAGTTAACTGTGGAGTCCTTCCACTTCCTGGGCACCACCATTGCCCGAGTCCTCAAGTGGAAGCAGAACATCAGGTCCCTCACAAAAAAGCACAACAGCGGGTGTACGTCCTGCGGTAGCTGACAAAGTTCAACCTGCCAAAAACGATGATGGTGCACTTCTACACTGCCATCATCTTGACCTCCTCCCTCACCGTCTGATACCCTGCAGCCTCCGCCAAAGACAAGGGCAGGCTGCAGCACATCATTCACTCTGCTGAAAGGGTTTGTCTGCAATCACAACAAGACTTAAATGCCTCCAGGTGTAGGAGGAGAGCAGCAAAGATTGTTGTTGACCACTCTCAACCTGGAAATTGACTATTCAGAAGGCTTCCCTCCAGCAGAAGGTTGAGGTCTATTAAGACCAAGACCTCTCACCATGAGTACAGTTTCTTCCCCACAGCAGTAGGCCTCATGAACATGCCCCCGAAACCAAACTGACTCTGTAGATATACTGTTCATATTCACTCCTGCACCCTGAAATTTAAAAACGATTTTACATTTTACAGTTTTTTATGTTATATTGTTACATTACAGTATAATGCATACATTGTATGGTTAATTTACTGTAGATATATGATTAATGATCTACACAACCAATCACATGGCAGTTGCTTCAATGCATTTAGGGGTGTGGTCCTGGTCAAGACAATCTCCTGAACTCAAACTGAATGTCAGAATGGGAAAGAAAGGTGATTTAAGCAATTTTGAGCGTGGCAGGGTTGTTGGTGCCAGACAGGCCGGTCTGAGTTTTTCACAATCTGCTCAGTTACTGGGATTTTCAGAATGGTGTGAAAAGGGAAAAACATTCAGTATGACACAGTCCTGTGGGCGAAAATGCCTTGTTGATGCTAGAGGTCAGAGGAGAATGGGCCGACTGCTTCAAGCTGATAGAAGGGCAGACTTTGACTGAAATAACCACTCGTTACAACCGAGGTAAAGCATTTGTGAAACAACAACACGCACAACCTTGAGGCGGATGGGCTATCACAGCAGATGGTCTGGTGAGTCTCGATTCTTGTTAAGACATACAGATGGAGTCAGAATATGGTGTAAACAGAATGAGAACATGGATCCATCATGCCTTGTTACCACTGTGCAGGCTGGTGGTGGTGGTGTAATGGTTTGGGGGATGTTTTCTTGGCACACTTTTGCACCCTTAGTGCCAATTGGGCATCATGTAAATGCCACGGCCTACCTGAGCATTGTTTCTGACCATGTCCATCCCTTTATGGCCACCATGTACCCATCCTCTGACGGCTACTTCCTGCAGGATATTGCAAGATGTCACAAAGCTTGAGTCATTTAAAATTGGTTTCTTGAACATGACAATTAGTTCACTGTACTAAAATGGCCCCTACAGTCAGCAGACCTCAACCCAATAGAGCATCATTGGGATGGGGTGGAACGGGAGCTTCGTGCCCTGGATGTGCATCCCACAAATCTCCATCAAATACAACATGCTATCCTATCAATATGGGCCAACATTTCTAAAGAATGCTTTTAGCAGCTTTTTGAATCAATGCCACGTAGAATTAAGGCAGTTCTGAAGGCGAAAGGGGGTCAAACACAGTATTAGTATGGTGTTCCTAATAATCCTTTAGGTGAGTGTGTATATCAGCCGCGGTCAGTGGATCTTAATTGGGGAGGACGGGCTCGTATTATGCTCGGAACCGGAGTGAATGGAATGGTGCGCAACGAACAAAACCAATTGTTTTTTTGATTTGCACACATTCCATTCACTCCAGTTCTGAGCGTAATACGAGCCCGTCCTCCCCAATTAAGATCCACCGACCGCGGCTGGTGTATATATATACCTGTTCACATACTGTAGATATCATGCATATCTTGCACCTAAAAAGCTGAAAAAAATCACATTATACTGTTGTTTACATTAGACTGTACATTAAAGTATATTATACACATTACACTGTTTATATACTGTTGATACATATACAGTGCATGTTCATATTCTGTAAATATCCTGTTCACATTCTGCTCATATCTTGCACATCTTCTGTGTTTTATTTGCAAAGAAGACAGGCACAAGTAGACCAGAAAACATCCCTTGTTTGGTAAAACAATACATCTCTTTCTGATTCAGATTCTGATACAGTCAGGTGAGACAATATTTGGACACAAATGTCATCATTTTGGCCCTCTATGCCACCACAGTGGATATGAAGGAAAAGCATTGTATAAACTTTATAGGAATTACAACCATAGTATTATATAGCCCAATGTTAGGGGCTCAAAAGTAATTGGACAAAAAAAATAGTTTAAATTGTGTTTTAATACTTGGTTGCAAATCTTTTGCAATCAATGACTGCCTAAAGTCTGTAACCCATAGACATCAGCAGATGCTGGGTTTTTCCATGGTGATGCTCTGCCAGGCCTTTACTGCAACTGATTTCTTTTCCTGGTTGTTCTTGGAGCATTTTGACTTCAGCAAGGGGAATGCATGGTCAAATAAATTTGGGTCAGGTGAATGACATTGCCAATGCAGAACATTTCAGTTCTTTGCCATTACAATGTCTAGGGTTGCTTTCACAGTATACAGCATTTGGTAGAATCTGAGTAGATGATATAGCCCTAAAGGCATCCTGTTGCTTTTGTTTGCAGTCACATACCCCCAAAAAAAACAAGGGAACCATTTCCATTGGCAGCCATAAATGCAAATGCCATAACATTACATCCACCATGCTTCACAGATCAGGTGATATGCTTCGGATCATGAGAAGTTAGTTCCATTCTCCATACTATTCAAGTTGATCTTTCTCTGCTTATTTGTAAATGAACTAATGAGAGAATGACATAGACCTAGTAATGGAATAGCTGAGCAGCCAATTGACCCATTGCTTTTGGCCCCTTAAATTGCGGGACCACATAGGAAGGTGCTGCAATTCCTACCATGTTCACCCGATTTAGAAATAAATCTCCTGGTTTGAAGCTGAAAGTCTGTAATTAAATCCCATATTCATTCTTTCATTTAAACTCCAGTACACTGTGGTAGACAGCTGAAAAAATTATGACTTATAAAAAATATATTAAAGATGACAGAATTTGTCTTTCTGTCTTTTTCTTTGACCCATTAGTACTTGAGTGTGTTCCACTCTAACTACTCCATAAAGTGTAATTCATATCTTCCTGAGACGCTGTATAAATAAGAAGGACAATACTGTTTTAGATGGCTGTAATTTGCCAGGATATGTTTACCACATTAGTTAGCTTTACATTCCCCCACTGATTGTGATTTTAATATTCTGTGGTGCTTAATTGCATTTGCCATCAAGTACTATTCTTATATTGAAAAGATGCAAGATATGAAGAGAGTTACTACCCCCAGCCACATCCAGCATTTGTTCTACTGTCTAAACATTTGCACATCAGGTGCAATGTCTTTAAGACTACAAGGGAAGCTTGCTAAATTGTCAAACAATGTATAGACAAATATGTACTATTGTGTTAACATTTACTTGACAAAAAAATGTGTTAGAACACGTTCATCTCAAACACATGTTCGTTCAGAAACAGCTACATAAAACAGGTTGACTGACTCAATTTCCTTCTCGTGCATTTTCCTGTTGAAGCCTGGCATCCATGGACTTCAATTGGGCTGCTTTGAAAAGTTTTTTTCAGTGCTTCTAAACAAAACGGTCATTGGATAAATGCTATGATTATGTCCCTCCCACTGACGCTCAGTGTCTCTGGGGGTGAATGGAGGAGTGGGCTGGCCTGGACTCCGGGCTTCTGCGTCATGATTGGAGGGTCTGTTGAAAGATTGACAGTAATTTTGTACTATAAAAAGTTGCAGAAGCTATTCGAGCTCAGTTCCATCGCAGATTTTGCAAGTGTAGTCGAATGACAAACTGATGCAACCTATTTCTTGGAATTTGCTTGGCGAAATTCCTCCTTCAAGTTTAATATCGTTTCAATAGATTGGAAATTAATTAATTCATTCATTCATACAGAAGGCAGGAGGCCTTCCAAAGTGTCCTGAAAAGTTATGGCCATCACTTTGATTCAGGGAGACAGGTCTGAACTTCAATTCCTCTATTCAGATAAAGCTGTGTGATTACTTGGTGTTCCTTAAAGACATGGAGTTGGACAGTGCAATGCATCAGCTTGACATACTGTTCTCATTAGTGGCAACAATTGGATCTTCATCTGCAGGTGTAGAATGGAGCTTCTCCTGTTTAAAATGGCTCAAGTCCTACACCCGTAACACAATGGGCCAAGGCCATTTAAGCAGCCACTGGCCATTGAGAGCCTTGACACTGGTCAAGTCACTGGAAAAGACGCCTAGTTGGTACAACAGTGTCACAGAGCATTTTGTTGAAAAGGAACATAGGCAGAATTTACACATAAATAAAAGGAAAATTCTTATGATGTAGGCTGAAAATTAGCTTCCCCTCTTTGAAAGACCAGCAGCCGCCACTGTTGCACATGCCCATGTCATGACACAATAGATGGCTGTAGCACTCCAAGACGCTCCTGACTAAGTTTATGGGTCATGATGTAATCAAAATAAAATGATGGAAGTTACATTTCTAGCTAGCAATGAATCACCATCCCAACACAAATATTTACATTTCAGCAGCACAATGGCCATTTCATAATGCATAGTCAATTTATTTACCATTATTTTAGCAGGCAAAAGATTGAGAACAAATTCTCATTTGCAGCTTTGACCTTGGGATCAGTTACAGGAGGGGAGTGGATGAATGAGCCAATTGAAAAAGGGGGATGATTAGGTTGGCATGATGGTATGAAGGCCAGATTGGAAATTTGTCCAGGACACCGGGGTTAACACCCCTACTCTTACGATAAGTGCCATGGGATCTTTAGTGACATTCGTTTAACATCCTTTCTGATAGATGGAACACAACGCAGGGCAGATTCCCCTTCACTGCCATGTTGCATTAGTAGTTTTAAGTATCAAAACATCCTGGAAGCGAATTTCCCTCAGCTAATGATGAAGCGGAAAACACTTTGAATATCACAACCAATGATCCAAAACCTAGTCCAAACATCAACCTTGAACGACAATGAACTACTTCAAGAAAAAAACTATGTTCAAACATAAAGGGGATACAGTTTAACCTAGAAGTACGCCTGCAAAAATCAGGACTGTTACTGTAGTACAAAACAAGTTTGAACCTGTGATTTCTGCCAAAATTGTTTCTGACTATTTACAGTTTTATTTGTATTTCAAAATAATAGTAACTGTGCATTACAATTTATTCAATGCACAGGTTGTATTAAATTATTTTATTAGAAAACCAACAAAACCTATTTTGTCCATGGGTGCCAAAATGTTGCATAATACAGTAAAAATATTTGGGCACTTTTGTTACAAAGAATCTTTCTGTGAACAGAAGTTGACCTAACCTCTACATTGTACAAAGTGAACGATGATACCCTTCTGCAAATATTTATACAAGATTACTTCTTATTTGCATTTTTCATAGATTTTAAATATTAAACAAAAGGAAAAATTAAGTGTGCAAATATTTGGGCACCCTGGCACTAAACACAATTCCCAAAACTGCACACACAAAATGAAAAATGCATCGCATCTCCTTCAAAATGCCATAAACACATGTCAGAATGAAGCATTTGCATCAAATGGCAAACACTTCTTTCACAATAGTAAATTTCGGATATACCATGTAAACACTGTTGTTCTAAATCTTAAGCTCTTCTGGCATTCATTATCCTAAATGTAAAGTTCCATACACTGTTCAAGTGAAAGTAAATCTGTTGAGGGTTTGGAACACAGTAAACACCAATGAGATGCTGAAACAGAATATTTATTTTTCCAAAACATCTCAATTACCATAGTACAGATTAGAAAGCCATTTGTGAATATGTACAGACTCCATAAACATATGAAAAACAAAAGTAGAAGTGTTATAGGGAAGAAATTGTGTGTATTGTTTTGATGTCTAAGGTGCATCCCTCCTCTGGGCTGGGTCTTGACACAACACTTAGTCTACATCACACGCTATATCTCTTTTGCTAAACAGCGAGGAAAGAATCTCCTAGAGCGGGATATCCAACCTTGGACAGAAGCAGCGTCTCTATGTCCCCACATGCCTCCACCATTGTCCCTCTACCTTGTCCTCGTTCTCATCCCCTCACTCTCCCTGCAATGTCTGCATCTATTGTTCTAAACAGGTAATCTGACCTATTACTACTAATCTATGATCAGTTCAGCTATTAGTGTGTACATACTGTATGTGAGAAGTGTGTGTGAGACACTGGTGAATGAGTGTATCATTTTGATTGGTTGTGTTTGGAAAAGGAAAGCAAGACACTTCCTGTTAGATTTTTGTGTTTTGCGTAGAAAATTGTGTGTAGTGTTTTGAAAAAAGTGTTTTATTGCAATTGACAACTGAGTCAAAGGCGGATAAATAGCTTATGGTTTTGGAGATTTGCTCTGTAGTTTTGCACTTTCAGTGAGCGGTTTCAAAAATTGTGTGACGTGAAAATAACTTTGTGTGTAAGCAGTTGGAAAAAACTGTAACACCTCCTTTGGCAGTTTTCCATCCAAATATTTTCTGTAGGCAGCTATGAGTCTTTCTATTCAAGACTTTGGATTTTTTTCCCCACTCTTTTTTGCAAAACACTTCCATCACAGAAATACGATTGGATATCCTTGCATGCACTGCATTTTTTCTCCCCACAGATTTTTTATAATATTCAGTCAGCGGAATGGGATATACATTCCAACATCCCCTTTGTCCTTCTTTCTTATGGTTGATATTGCGGTATGTTTTGGATCAAAGTCTTCCTTAAATATCTAATTGCTTCAGTGTTTCGAGTAACTGTTGACTTGTAGGATATGTTGATTTTGTTGAATCCATTCTTCCTTCCACCTCGACAATACTACCAGTTCCACTGGCTGCCACACACCCCTAATACATAATAGAGCCACAGTTAACAGTTAGTAGTTGGCAAGATGTTCATTTCTAGAAATGCTTCACTCTTTTCCTCTCTAAAGGTACCTTTTTTGTTTGTGATCAAACAGTTGTTCCCAATTGTTTCCAAATTCTCCTGTTTTGTAAAAGTCAAATATCTTCATTTTCAAGTTCTCAGATATCCGATGGTTGTTGAAACTATGCAGAGCAACGGTCACAATCAGACACATTAGAAGGTATGGAGTTACTTCAGAGTAATAATTAAACACACACAATAAACTTCACCAGACTAATTGAAGCACAAACGAGTCAATCAACATGTCTCGTTTACATGTCATGTGGACCTTGGTTTATTATTTTAAACATTAAATTAATGTAAAAAAATCATAATCCTGTGTTAAATGTTGCCGAAATGTGGCATGTTTGAATTGCAGTCTTTTTTTCAGTGGTGCTGATATTTTGTATATAACTGTACATATAACTGTTAAAAAATAAACAAATAAAAAAGTGTTCTTTATCTGTCTCCAAAGGGAAATCCTTCTTATGTTTCCAAGATGTCCCATTGTTGGCTCCAGTGAAAACTGGAAACCCTTGAGGAGTCTTGCAATTCCAAGTGCCAACATTTTGAAGCATCATAGCTTTCCAAATGTTCCTTCTATTTCAGTCTTTGATATACCATTTGAAAGCTCTAAATCTGTAATTTCAGTAAAAAGTAAAAAAATAAAAAATGGACATTCTAACTGAAAGCCTAGATATCCGTCGTGGGTCACATAATTGCAAAGTACAGTAGCTTTTATTCTCACTTGATGAAGTGTCAAGTGGTTGTCAGGAGTCCAAAAAAGTGGATGCTGGGTTCTGCTTTTTTCTGGTTCTTCTGTACTGCTGTACAGTTGAGGATATTGTCAGGTGATGGGCTGTTTAGCTGGCTTCTCTGAGAGAGTGACCAGGACTTCCTTGATTGCTGTCGTTCTCACTTAACATTCCTTACTTCTTCCATCATTTCACTTTCGCCTTGCGTTTACTCACCACTTGCTCTACTTACACCTTCTGCTCACTCACCCTGCTAGTCTTGCCTTCAAAGGGCATATTCAGACTACACACATTTGTGTGGCAATAATTACATTTCAATAACATTTATATTATATGTAAATATACAGTAATTTTGAATTTACATTTGCAATGACAATGTGTCACACTCACAAAACTCACAGTGATACATGCACATGTAGTGCTTTGTCTGGTTAAAAATATGTTCTGTTGCCTTAGGGCAAAAGAGCTAACTTATCTAGACTGTTGGTTAGCGTTCTTGTTTATTTCAATACATAAGTAGTTATTTTCATGAATTGATATTTGATATCAATAGAACAAGTTACTATATTCAAATCAATAAATCAATTGACACCTTTTTTACTGTACAAAGTGCTTTAACTGGATCTGAAACTAAAGGTGAAAAGGGGACTGAATGCAATAAATCCCCAAAGCAGGAAGTGAAGACAGCTGCAGTACAGGCCTGGTAGAGCATCACCAGGAAAATTAACCAGTGTCTAATGATATATATAGTCATTGCATCCAAAGGATGTGGTAATATATTCAATATTCAATTATTACTTTATTCTACATTATGTTGAACTGTCTAATGTTTTTTGGTGCTTCAAAGAAAAGCTCAAATTAAAGCTGACAGTCTGCAATTCAACCTAATTGTCATTGTATCCTTTCAAACTCAAAGTGCTAGAGTACAGGACCAAAATAACCAGAAAAAGGTCACTGTCCAATGAATTTTGATTCTCACTGTAAATGTAAAAGTAACTCTGTATCAAGAGCAGTGGATTTTAGAATGACCTTTTGGCCGTGGCCTCTTGTAGGAATGCAGTTGGCGACTAGCATCAGCTATAGAACACTACAGTGTCCATAGAACAACGTGGTGATCGTAATACAAGTGGAATGTCCGTATGAGCTTTCGTGACCTAGTTTAATGTATTTGATTATGTACTATTAAGTAGCCTGGTGGCCTGGGGGAAAAGCTGTTATGCCACCTTACTGTTTAATACAGGATGCTCCTGTGTTCGTGGTGCCTATTGGACATTAAGGGCTGTAATATTCTGTGGCTTGGATTGCAGCAATGATTTTCTTTGCGTTGTTTTGACACCTGGTGTTGTAGGTGTTTCGGGAAGGGAGGAGACAATGCAGTCTTTAACTAGCATCTCAAAGCACTTCATGAAAACAGAGGTGAGTGCTACAAGACAGAAGTCATTCAGCTCCATCACCTTCCCTCTCTTGGAATGATGGATTTTTTTAAACAGGTTGGAACCACGGGCTGTGCTAGGGAGGAGTTGAAAATGTCTGATCATAATATTGAAATCAGTTTGATGTTTCAGAAATAATCAACTATTATACAGTTTGCAAGTATCCACCCAAACAAGTCCCATTTGAAAAATTCAAATGATCAGTAAAACCTTAGATACAGCCCATACAGTGCCTTGCGAAAATATTCAGCCCCCTTGAACATTTCAACCTTTTGCCACATTTCAGGCTTCAAACATAAAGATATAAAACTGTAATATTTTGTAAAGAATCAACAACAAGTGGGACACAATCATGAAGTGAAACTAAATTTATTGGATATTTCAAACTTTTTTAACAAATAAAAAACTGACAAATTGGGCGAGCAAAATTATTCAGCCCCTTTACTTTCAGTGCAGCAAACTCTCTCCAGAAGTTCAGTAAGGATCTCTGAATGATCCAATGTTGACCTAAATGACTAATGATGATAAATAGAATCCACCTGTGTGTAATCAAGTCTCTGTCTAAATGCACCTGCTCTGTGATAGTCTCAGAGGTCCGTTGAAAGCACAGAGAGCATCATGAAGAACAAGGAACACATCAGGCAGGTCCAAGATACTGTTGTGGAGAAGTTTAAAGACGGATTTGGATACAGAAAGATTTCCCAAGCTTTAAACGTTCCAAGGAGCACTGTGAAAGAGATAATATTGAAATGGAAGGAGAATCAGACCACTGCAAATCTACCAAGACCCGGCCGTCCCTCTAAACTTTCAGCTCATACAAGGAGAAGACTGATCAGAGATGCAGCTAAGAGGCCCATGATCACTCTGGATGAACTGCCGAGATCTACAGCTGAGGTGGGCGAGTCTGTCCATAGGACAACAATCAGTCATATACTGCACAAATCTGGCCTTTATGGAAGAGTGGCAAGAAGAAAGACATTTCTGAAAGATATCCATAAAAATTGTCATTTAAAGTTTGCCAGAAGCCACTTCGGAGACACACCAAACATGTGGAAGGTGCTCTGGTCAGATGAAACCAAAATCGAACTTTTTGGCATCAATGCAAAACGTTATGTTTGGCGTAGAAGCAACAAAGCTCATCACCATGAACACACCATCCCCACTGTCAAACATGGTGGTGGCAGCATCCTGGTTTGGGCCTGCTTCTCTTCAGCAGGGAAAGGGACGATGGCTAAAATTGATGGGAAGATGGATGGAGCCAAATACAGGACCATTCTGGAAGAAAACCTGATGGAGTCTGCACACCCAATTTTTCAGTTTTTTATTTGTTAAAAGAGTTTGAAATATCCAATAAATTTCGTTCCACTTCAT
>JACXGM010026298.1:0-14941 GCA_016801145.1 Umbra pygmaea | reverse complement strand
GTGCCTGTAATAAAGTTTATATATAATTGTTTTGTAGACAAAATTATTTTAACATCTCAGCTCCGTTTTCATATTTTGCACCTTACTAAAGAAATGAGCATATCTTTTGCACATCCGTTGTGTTAAAATTGTCAATTTGTAATACATTTTTTAAAAGAAAGTTATGGAAATATTTGTTAGTCTGTTTATCCGATTCATCAATTAATCGAAGAAATAATCAACCGATTAATCGATTATCCAAATAATCGTTAGTTGCAGCCCTACACATGGAGCAATGGAGGCAAGTAATATAATCCCATATCAAGTATTAGGCTAATTAGATCTTAACATGTCATCATCAACATTGTTTATTGTTAAAGATTGCACATATTTTTCCATGCAGAAAATAAGGCAGTTTCAGGCCTGTGTTGGGTAGGGTTGGGCATCGTTTTGATTCTAACAATTCTGATTCCAATTTTTTCTTTCAATTCCGGTTCATATCGATTCTCAATTCCGATTCTTTGATAACTGGAGTTGAAACGGATCCCATTGCCTTCTCAGGCAGTATGCGCAAACGTTCAGCACAGATTGTGTCTCCGGCAGTTGAGAACACCCTTTCAATAGGTGTGGAGGAGGCCTGGACACAAAGTGGTGCAGCTTTTTCACCACATAAGCTGTAACGTTTGTGGCACTCTTCCACATCCTCCGCTGTTATTTTTCCATTGACTGCTAACATGAATGGAGTTTTAAGCTGCAGTTAAACACAAGCAGCAGTAGGTTTGCTAACGTTACTTGTGTTAGCAATTTGCGCAACGTTAAATCTATCTACAAGAAAAACATTGGAGTAACGTTATTCACCCCAATTTTAGCGATTCGGCAAATGTTTAATCATATTTGTAGTGCATCCTCCAATGCAAGAAATACATGCATCACAGATGTTGCACTGTGCCGAATTGGGATTGTTTTTAAGGAAAATTAGGCCACACCTTTGAGTGCCGCTTTGTGGCAGGGCGGATAACACAAAAACAGCCTGGCTGCCCTAGCAGTATGGTGGCTGGCTGGCCGATACGGAAAGCATAACCTGCGCATTTTAGAATGATTGTCGGATGCAAAACCAAATTTTCCAAAAGATTTCGATGGAATCAACATTTTTTTAAAGATTCTAAGTTGGAACCGGTTCTCAGTGCCCAACCCTAGTGTTGGGTATGTCTAAATTATGTGCCACTATATACTTTCATCACATTAACATCATGTAAATATCCAAAATATTTATCCATGACCCACACAACACATTATCTAGTTGTAAAATGTTAGCTAGATGCCTAACGTATTGTTGAGGACTAATTATATATGAGCATATTATACGGTTTAGAGCAGTTTAGAATGTTATAACTAAGTAGAGAGTGAAGAATGAGGCCTGTGGCTTATCTGTTATTTTAAGGATGAGTCAGCACTTTTCTCCTTACAGAGAGTGTTGTCAAGGTCATCATGGCTGTACATGATTTACAGGCAGCAGGTAGCTTACAGACAGTGGACAGCTCAAAGCGCTTATCTATTATTGGGTTTATTGTTAAATGAAATTCGACCTGTACTCTAACAGTTGGTGACTTAAAAATTATACTGACTGTCATTTGCATTGACTATTTAGGAAAATCAATGTAAAATATAATTTGCATAATAATTTGGAACGTGGTATATATTTTTATTGAACCAGGTTAATAGATTGAGAACAAATTCTCATTTGCAATCACGACCTGGCCAAGGCAAGGTGCAAGGCGACATTAAACACAAAGTACAAACATTAAATTATTCAGTTACACAAATGGTATTTGGTTAAAAAATACTATACATTCAGTGCAAATATGGTCTGAAATAGAGGGGTAGATTATTTGGAATGTAAAGTGGCAGTAAAAAAGAAAAAACTAGGATAGGTAACGTGATGAACATGGCTGAAAAATGTTAATTTGCAAATTATACAAATACAGTTGTGCGGTTGAATATGTGCAAGATGTGTTAAGGCTTTGTTGAGTGTGCTAGGGCATAAACGGGCAAAGAGAGGGGGTAGAGGCAACATGTGCAGCGGTCGATCAGTAGATTTGAAAGTAATGCTTTAAAAGTAGTGATGAGGACAGTGGACTCAAGTTTCAGGGATTTTTGTAGATTGTTCCAGTCATTAGCAGCGGAGAATTGGAAGGAGAGGCGACCAAATGAGGTGCTGGCTTTTGTAACGCCTAGGGATATATACCTGCTTGAGCGCAGGTTGAGAGTATGTGATGGAATGGAGATGAATGATTTTAGGTAAGGTGGGGTTTTGCCTAGTAGGGATGAGATAATGAGTAAGGATTAGATGAGATGGTACCAGTGATTCGGGTGCAGAGTGTGTAATGAAGGTAGCAGAGGGTAGCAGAGGTGCACCCTTGACTAGATTGTATAGTGGAGAGGGTGCGGTGGGATTCAAATTCACACAAAACAAAAATATATGAAGATAAACAGTCATCAACTCGTGTATTTGGAAATATCACATCAGATAATAGGCTGGTAAGGTATAGTAATTGTATTTATCACAATTTTTATTAATTTGTTGCTGGATCATTTTAGGGCTAGTGTAGATGAGTGACCTTTACATGACCATCAACCTCCTTGGTTCTCCACTAGATCAAAGTTTTCGCCATGTAGGATACATAGTATGGAGTTGGGTTGAAAAGACTGTAGTCTAAAGTAAAGGCTACATTCCCATCTTCTCAATGACACTTAGACATGTTAACCAAATCTTCTGAAATGTGTTTACCAGAAAATACAATAACCCTATGTAGCATACTAATTTAGGAATATACCATAATAAGTTCATGTTCATATCGTAATATTTATATTGTGGGCTAAATATTTTTATGCTTTCATGAATAGAGACAGTGGGGAAATATTTGTGACAATATATGAAATATACCATTTCTTCTGTCTTGAATATTTTTAGTTTGATCACAAATGAGTTGTTTATTAATACTACAAGCTAGACTACATCATTTTCTGCCATCATGCAGATCATTTTAATAGAAATTATGTTGTTTTCACTGCAATATTGGTCTTTAATAGCATGTAGAGTGGGATTTAAAAAGTCTGAAAGTCTTACATTTTTAATTAACACTCGATGAAGCATGATCACTATCAAATTGTATTACTGTAATCAGTTGTTATAAAGATGAAAGGAAACTGTTCCCACAGCATTCCGTAAGCCACATTTTTTTCCTGCATTCTAAAGTTCTGAATGCACTCTCTTGGAGAAGAGACAATTCACTAGGATTAGGTGCACTGGCAAGATATTCAGGAGTATATTTTTAGCACATGCTAAACATTACAAATCTAGGATTATCAATACTGTAAATTAAGATGCAGACCCAATCCAAGACAGTGGTGTCAAGACGTTGACAAAGCCCCCAGTGTTGAAATCAAAACCACTAGTTTGTGGTGAAATATTGTGTTTATGCTGGCTATAAAGCATTGTGGTGTGTCTGCCCTGAAGGGAGAAGCTGTTCGCCTGGCCCGTCAGCTGCCTGTGAACCTCGCCAAAGAGGATGTGGAGGATACACTTTTGCGGATGCAACAACAGCTGAAGGGTACTAGTCAAGCCTGCATCCATGGACGGGCCTTTTTCCACCACCTTACTGATGTTCCTGACTCAGAACATGAGGCATCCAATATCATGTCCAATACATTTTAGCTTTGATTTCTATTACCCTTTTGTGAAGATATAGAGCTAGTGCAAACAAACTGTGCATATCATTGATTTGACATGCTTCTCATTATCAAGTGAATGTATTTGCAAGATTTTCTTTCTACAGCTATATAATAAATGATTTGTCTACTATGTTAAATTGCAATATAGGACTTGTTTGATGTAATGGTTTAAAGCTCCCTTATTTGGCTGGATATGTAATATGTTGTTAATAGTTTCAGAATCTTGAAGTAGATTCACTTGTCATATTTCAGCCATGAAATTCCACATTTTAAACTAATTGGTATAGATGGCATGGAACACAAATTGCCATACACTTGACTTACACTGTAAATCCGAATTCGCTCAGTCAACCTAAAAGATTTTTGGAAACGGCTTGCACAAAACTTTTAGTTTAGTAAACTATGGTAACATGAAAATATTGAGTACACTAGACACAAAATAAATGTGTCACATGACCCTTTTTTGACTGTGAATTTTTGTCTGATGAACTTAACTTTTTTAATCATACAACATAACTGATTTATGTTTTCTAAGCATTCAATTGTATGTCATATACACTCAAAAAAATGACATTGTTCCAACAAAATCGAATTAGTTTGAAATTATTTGCTGTAATCTTGTTATATGAACTTGAATTAATTTAGTCAAGACTACGTTGTAGTAACATGAAATTATTGAGTACAATATTAAGCCACACCTCCAGTAAAATTTCCCAGTGTACATTGCCTTGTGTTACCTCTGGTTCAAACCAAATGGTTCAACCCATAATGGTTTAACCCTACAGGCAAAGCACCTTTCCTGTTAAAGGTAAAGGGAATTCCCTTTTGGAATCCAGTTTCAGTTAGGCCAGCAAGATGTTATTCCTTATTTAATCTGAACAGTCATTACAGTTGCGGGTGCAAAAACATTTTTCATTAAATAATTGGATTATTTAGAATAATTTATGCATTTAATATTAGTTTAGCAAGGGTGGAATTAATTAGTCAATATCCATACAAAACACTAAAATAATTAAACAATTCCAGGATTTCAACATACACCAGAGCATGCTGGGAAATATCACATGAAAATTATGACTGCTTGTCAAATGAACATAAAAACATTGAGTATACATTTTAACTACCAGTTACTAAGTTTAATTAACTATCAAAATATATGCTAAGTGCACAGTATATGTGTTGTGCATTGGCCTTGAACTAATTAAGCAATGTTTACTCTATATATTTTAGTAGAATAAACTCAAAACTAAAAAATTGTTGACTTAACGTAAAGTAATTATGTCAACCTCACAAGGGGTGAATGTTTGTGTTAAGTGAACATAAAGTTTTTATGTTGTTTTGACAGTCATGAACATTTGTGTGTACTTAACAATAACATTTTGTGTCATGGGCAGATTGGGGTTTACAGTGTAGTAGACAATGTTCAAGGAACCTATTTGTTCTACAGCACCATTCTACAACCTATGGCCAGAAATTACAGAGTACATTTTTATGTGAATAAATACATTTTAGATATTTAAACAAGCTAACACTATTTTAATATTATTACACATCTTATGTATTGAATACATAGTCTTGAGGTTACAGTGGATAGTGAATGTCTACTTTTACAGATTTCAACATACTCCTTGTAGTCTTTTTGTTATAATATTATGTGTAAAATGAGCTTTGGTGGATTTTCTTTCTGAAGATTAAAAAAATCTACTCCAGTCAATCATAGCAAAATAATGTTAAAATGTCTTGATTCTGATAGTCTTCAAGCCCCACACTTTATACTTGATGAAAGCACATTTGGCAGCAATTCTAGCTTAAATAATTAAACAATTATGCAATAATTATGCTTTTATTTTCAATTATAAAATGGGTTTGGCAATATCTGCAATTTGATTGCATTCCAAGCCTATGACAATTCCCTGATATCCGCACATAAAATGTTGCCTAATCACTCAAGTGCAGTAGAACTGTATGTAATGAAAAAGTATCACTAACCTGAGGAGTATCCAACCTGAGGAGCTAACCAAAATAAAAAACATGGCAGACAATTCTTCTCGCTTCAATTGTCACTTCCTAATAAGACCATCTACAAAATAGAAACTGATTTAACATTCACTCACCACAAAAAGATTGTCGCTCATGTGGATATGCTTGCCAGAGTTTTTAAATAATCTAATCAGTTTTGTTAAGGAAGTTTGTTTTTGTGATAAAGTGATAGAGGCTGTCCTATTTCAACATACTGGTAGCTGGCTCGTTAGCCGAATTTTCTTAGGTACCTATCACATTACACACCCTGGGTTTTCCAGAGCCCTCTTCCTCCACAAATTGGACACATTGAAGAACTTACTTCCAAACACAAACACTAGACATAACACCCAATATGAATTTATATTACGGGACAGTTGGATTTCCTCAACTAGGTAAGGGGCTTTTCCATAAAAGTGCTGTGACCCGCCATACCACACATATTACAGATTGGGTTGTGTACCTATCCCTAGAAGGTAGCCTAATGTTCTCACTAGCAAAATTACGATGACAGTTGTAGGAATCACCATTAGAAGTTGCCTGCTTATTATAGTTTTGCCTAACGTTCTACCGTGTTTTATATTTTCTGTAAATTGTTCAGGTATACAATTGTTTTCCTCTCATAAACGTTATATAGTAGTGTGAATTATCTCTCTTTCCCACTGTCATTCAAATTTGCGCAAATCATTCTCTAATCTAATGTCGAAACACGTCTGCCCGTACTCATAGCTTTTAGTTTCCAGACAGGATTGTACATTGTTGGCTTTTAATGCATGTATTTAAATGTCTCTAGAAAAACTAATTAAAGAACCGCAATTGCAATACAAACTGCCTATTGTAATAAGTAATGTCAATGTGTCAGTGTTCAATTAGTATCCATAAATGGAGATGGGAATGGGTGGGCTGTGACCACAGTCTTTGTGTAGCATCAACACAATTGGGTGGTCAAAACAATTGGGTGGGACAACGGGGCGGGGTCTGGATAGGTACAACTGGAGTCACCAGGTGGAATTGTGATCACCAACAGCATTGATGTGGGCACTAGCACAGTGAGTTGGGCACAGGATGGAGGCAGGAAGGGGTCATTAGGCCACATGGTCCTGAAATATGTTCCAAGTGTTTGGGTCCTCCTAGGATCATCTACACATCAGAAACATTAGACTGGGCGTATTTTACTCTGACCCCAAAAATAAATATATAAACTGTCTCTTGTCTCACTACTTATGGTGTCTATGAAATCATTTTTATCTGCCAGATTAATAGGGTTGTAGTTCAAATGGAAGGAAGAGCTGTACGTAATGCTATGTTCATAACCAGCATTACCATATTAACTTGTAAGATATGGACAGGAGATTCAGATGACTGGTGGGAAAATATAGTCAATTGAAGTCAACTGGATCAACAGCTTCGAGTTGTCAGCACAGATTTTATAAATTGGAAGGGTTGGCATTCAATGTTTTTACAAGTTCAAGGTAAGTCTTTTTACATTTTTATAGTTAAAACATTTAATTAACCAACCCTGGAATGATTTACAATGCTAGCAATGGCCTGTTCAGGTTGGTGATAATTCTCTATTGATAAAATGTAATCCCAGTAAGTATTCTAGGTTCACATACATCAAGCATGCACGATGCTAGTGTTCTAATGAACTCTAAGCTTTTTCTTGGTGCTGAAAGTGGGGCTCTCATGCCTGAGGTAGGCCTCTTCTCTTGTTCTTCATAAAAAAAGGCAATTATGTAATTAGGATGTACAGTACTACTCAAACCACTGCACCCTCACATTATGAAATTCTGTTTTACAGGACATGACTGAGGTAATACATGGTGTTCGAGTCCTGTTGGCTTTTCTCAGTGATCCAGCACACCCACTGCTTCCATGGTTGATGAAGGCCTATATAGACAGTGGGCATCTGACACCTGAAGAAAAATACTTCAGCTACATTTGTGCCAGGAATGAAGGTTTCTGTATACTGAAAGGAAGGTGGCGGCGCTTACTGAAACAGATTGATGCACACAAGCAAAGTGCCAAATATTGTGGTTGCCTGTTATGTAGTTCACAATCTCTGTGAGATGTTTCTTGAAGAACCAGTGGCAGCATTGGCTGAAGGGGGCATACTGTAATGGAGCAGCAGTGAAATATGTTCTGCTAAATTGTAAACAGCATATCAACAGCCATTCCCATGTGTTTGGTCGTGCTCTACCTTTGTGTACGGCATATGTCTGAAATTCTATAACATTGTGAATATTTACACATGTAAAACATTGCAGTTTGCCTGAGAGGCCAAAACCCACCCTGCATAAAATTGGTCATACAGCTTATAGGGGGCTTTCAGCCAGCCATTTTCCCTTGGGGGACATTGCTGATGGAGTTATGCAGTTAGAGACGGCATAACTAATATATTTACTTTCTTACAAACAAGGAAATTGGGAGTCTAAATACAAATATTAAACTTTATACATGGTTCTTATTTCCCTTCTTTAAAATATCATTGCAATACCGTTAGATGTGTCCATATTGCACAGCCATAGGACATGTTTCTAGCTTTTGAACTCAGCTGCAATTAGTTGGGATTGCACAACATTTACTGCAGTACATGTCATAGGGCTGGGCAATACACTTTACTTCAAAAATTAGATGTTGTGTACCACAGCGCCATCCATTTTGTCACCAAAGCTCCATAACACCCACCACTGCAGTCTCTATACACTAATTGGCTGGCATTCACTACACACTCGGCATCAAACACACTGGTATCATCTAATCTACAAGTGTCTCCTAGGCAAACCCCACCTTATTTAAGATCATTAGTCTCCAGAGCAACACCCTCTTTTAATCTGCGTCATTATGCCACTTACCATAGTGTTATTTACGCACAGCCACTTTGAACTTAAAGAAATGTACCCATCTACCTCAGCCCCTACTCTTCATTATTTTTATTTTTTTCTAACTGTCTGTGTTGTACTGCGCCATGCGACTGTATTCACCAGTCATCTACCTCCTTATATTGACATCTGTTGCACTACTTGTTGCACTACTTGTACAAATGCTAATTGTACTAATTGTCTGACCTGCACACTGTATTATAAACATGCATTTATTATTCATTCACTATTTTTCTCTGTTTTTCTCAAATACACTGGGGAAAAAAACTGTGGTCTCTACTTAGTAAAATGAAGTTATGTTTTTGCATAGAGGCTTTTCATATCCTTTTACTTGAGTTGACTAAACTAAACTCTCAACTCTTGAGTTTGACAGTTCAGTGACAGTCAACCCAGAGTTTTTCAACTCATAGTTTTTTTACCCTGCTTTCTGAAATACCCTCGCTATCTGCGTGTTGCTGAATGTCAATGTTTTGTAGTTCCCTTGTTATCACCCATGCTGTTTTCAGATCCAGTCGGTGACACTCAATGTCACACACTATCCAGCTGATGGAGCTCCATGTCTCTGTGTCTCCTTTTCTCTCTCAGGTTGTACTGTCAGGACTAGGCCAAGGCTTTGGGCTGCTGATAGATAGGCGTTGGTCACTGGTGGACTAGATGGTGTCTTGGTCAGAGTCTGAGGGAGAGATTGTAAATGAACAAAGTTATCAAAGTGAGTTACTCTGGTCAGCCACTGGCTTACTAAATGCAAAGAAAAAAAAGATATATGCTATTTTCAAGATATCAGAACCCGTTTTTGGAAGTCCCCAAAAATACTACCCTAAACGGATTATTTTATAAAAACAATCCATGTCTGTTTCATCAGCGTAGAAAGACAATGCAAGCAACATACAGGGCTCAGCTGTAGAAGAGACATGGGTGTCAGCTGATTTTCTCTGTATAAAGACAGTAGGGGCTTGCTCCCTCAGCAAGATGTGGACGTCCAACAGAGTCACGTAGAAGCTGTCACTAGAGGGAGCATTGGAGTGGATGTACAGTACGATGGATCCTTGAGCGTGCTGTCTAATTTTGTATCGAAAAGATAATAGGGTCATTACATTACCTATTACGTTTCGCATCCTTACCATCATTCTTATGGAAGAGAATTCAGACAGCCCTTTAAATAAACACTTTTCTGATCAACAAAGGCATGGTTATAATCTAATGTTTGTCTGCTTGCAACTTGGATGTGTAAATATATTCTTCGATATCCAAAGTAGTGAAAAACAAGTGTTTTACAGAGTTTCACCAAAATATTTAACAGGAAGTTATCCAGATGTTTTTCTACTTATTGGTTGTCAAATACAGAGTTCCTGTACAACGGGCTCAGTGCAGAGCCCTTGTGTAAATGGAAGGTAAAAAGTGCTATATTCATGTGTTTCATTAGTCTCCAAATAGTTCCAAGCGGGTAATTTGAATGCATTGAATTCTATGAGAGCAGCGGTAACAACAGCGATTTGGGGTATAATCTATAATATGAAAGCGGTTTAAAGGGCTGTTCAATTGCTGTAATAAATTAGTTAATAAAAAAAATTGGTAAAGTAGAATAATGCTAAAATGCTCCATAACGTCAGCTGAAACATGACTACAATACAGGTTTCAAAATTAATTTGGATTTGAAAGTTATTACCTCAGTAAGGAGCTGATGAAACAACGATTCTCTACGGCAATGCATGTAGTAGCTCACGTTGTTTAGAACTAATGGGGCCATGGTCCACCATTGCTGTAAAAAATTTGCCAGATAAAGTGAATGGAGATGAAGCAACTCTCTCTGAAGGGGGAGATAGCGAGATAATGAAATATCAAGGGCAAGATATTGTTTTGGTAGTGGATTCCACTGCTCGTTGTGGATCTTGGCTACTCGGCAGAGTGCTGCCACCCCAAAACACACGATAAAATGACTTATTGACAAACGTTTACACAGCAAGAGTTTCCAGCACTCTGCCGAATAGCCAAGATCCACGAGGAGCAGTGGAGTCCACTACCAAAACCAAAGACTTTGTTTCTCTTGGTTCCATTTTTGCATTCCCTGCATCAAGGGAAGGTACTTATGCACCTATCATTTCAAGATCAAATCTGCAATATATTGAATTTGCTTCCACCTTCTTTTCACATACAGATCTTGTATTACAATCAGTCCTGGTGGCAAGGCAGGTTTGCCTCTCATGAGAAGAATGTGATTGGGTGTGAGAGGTTCAATAGCGTTGGGATCCTCGGCCAGCTTAGAAATGGGCCGGTCGTTTAATATGGCCTCCACGTCACATAGAACTGTATGAAAGCCATTGTCATCCAGTGTCTGCTGAAGCAAAACAGAGCTAAGCACCTTTCACATTTTTGCTTCCTCATGCACCCATCGTTTCCAGAACAAATCTGCAATATACTGAACCTGCCTCCACCTTCTTTTCACATACACATCTTGTTTTACAAACAGTCCTGGTGGCAAGGCAGGTTTGCCTCTCATGAGAAGAATGTGATTGGGTGTGAAAGGTTCAATATTGTTGGGCTCCTCAGCCAGCTTAGATATGGGCTGGTTGTTTAAAATGGCCTCTACTTCACAGAGAACTGTATGAAAGCCATCATCATCCAGTGTCTACGCAAAACAGAGTTAAGCACCTTTCTAATCATGCAAATGATACATTCTCAAATGCCACCGTAATGTGATGCTGATGGTGGATTAAAACTACACTTGATTCCATGTTGAAGGAGAGCTCCCTGTATTTTGCTGTGATTTAATCCTGCAAGTGCTTCCCTTAGCTCTCTTTCTGTGCCAACAAAATTGGTACCATTATCGGATCGCATATGAGAAACTTGGCCTCTTCTGCTCATTAATCGTTGCAATGCTGTGAACCGATCCAGTGAGCGCTGAATGTCACAGGCGGATGATGCCATCAGGACCACATCATCTGCAAAAAGCAGCGATGAAATCCTCAGCCCACCGAACTGCAACCCATCCCCACCCCGACTACGCCCAATATCCTGTCCATAAATATTACCAACAGGATTGGTGACAAAGCGCAGCCCTGGCGGAGACCAACCCTCACCTGAAACGAGTCCGACTTACTGCAGAGAACCCGGACACAGCTATTACTTTGGTCATACAGAGATTGGATGGCCCTAAGAAGGGACCCCCTAACCCCATACTCCTGCAGCACCTCCCACAATATATCCCGGAGGACCCGGTCATACGCCTTCTCCAAATCCACAAAACACATGTAGACAGGATGGGCAGACTCCCAGGCCCCCTCCAGGTTCCTTGCGAGAGTAAAGATCTGATCCGTTGTTCCACGACCAGGACGGGAATCCACATTGTTCCTCTTCAACCTGAGGTTTGACTATCGGCCGAACCCTCCTTTCCAGCACCTTAGAGTTGACTTTACCAGGGAGGCTGAGAAGTGTGATACCCCTGTAATTGGCACACACCCTCTGGTCCCCTTTTTTTAACCGAAAGTCCTTCTCCATATCTTCTCCAAATTTTTCCCACACCCGCTGCTTTGCCTCTTTCATGGCAGAGGCTGCAGCCCTTCGGGCCCTTCGGTACCCTGCAACTGCTTCTGGAGTCCTCCGGGATAACATATCCCAGAAAGACTCTTTATTTAGTCGAACGGCTTCCCTGACCACCGGTGTCCACCACGGTGTCCGTGGGTTACCGCCCCTTGAGGCTCCCAAGACCCTAAGACCACAGCTCCCCACCGCAGCTTCAGTAATGGAGGTTTTGAACATTGTCCACTCGGGTTCAATGCCCCCAGCCTCCACAGGGATGCACAAAAAGCTTCGCCGGAGGCGTGAGTTCAAAGTCTGTCAGACAGGGGCCTCCTCCAGACGTTCCCAATTCGCCCACACTACCCGTTTGTGTTTACCAGGTCTGTCCAGAGTCTTCCCCCACCCCTGACCCAACTCAAATACACACTTCAAGTGTATTTCTCAATTGAAAACAAGATGGCGGCAGCCCCTGTGAGCTGTGAAACACTGCTGCAGATTAACACCAAATATCTAGTATTACAGATGTCTGCAGGTCTGTTTTTTGACAGATTTATTGCAGTTATAGTATTATTGTTGTTTCACATGCTCCAGTGCCGTAAAGTACGGGTAAATTACTCTGTTTGGACAACTCACAAACGCCAACACTGGCACTCTTTAACAACTAGCACTAACGTTAAAGCTCAACGTGAATCAGGCGAAGAGCTTTCACTACACCCGCTGAATTGGGTGCTTCGCTGTGTTGTTTCTGCGGTGTGCCTGTGTGGCATAACAACTGTCCCTGGTGTTGTCCAAGTCCCTGGCCATCGTGTGTGCTTCGGTAGAGCGGCTGAGCCTGAGTGGCGGTGCCTGGCCTGGAAATGTGGCCGCGGCGGTGAGACGTACCACTGTGTGTACCTCGGTCGTACTGTGCGCCGTAGAGGATGGTCGCATGGACAATGGCTCTGCTCACTCTATGCAGGTTTTGGCAAATTCTTATATCGTTGTAATTCTTGTTTTTAAGCCCACTGCATAGAATCGCCATGCCATGTCAAAAGAATTTCTCTGCATAGGATGATGTATGTTATTCGATGCATATGATAAATAAACAACTTTGACTTTGACTTTACCAGACCTGGGAGTTTGCTGGCACAGGGTCTTACGGTCATGGTATGGCGTGTCCAGGGCCGTGTCAGATGTGCTCCGTCCTGCTGCTTCTATGGATGGCGGGGGATCTGCAATCGGTCCAGGCAGGTTTGGGTGTATAACCAGTTGTCGACATCTGGGAGTCGTGTCTGGTGAGCCGTTTGGCCGGTCTTGCATTGCTCCAGCTCTGTGGAACCCTTCCACGTACATTGGATCAGAGGATCATACAAGTTTTCCCCTTGTGTTAACATCATTTTTCAGTTTGAACGGACAATCATTTCTACCCACGCTATCATCTTCCACCGGTGGGTAAATGACTTCCATTTTAAACCTATAGGCACGAGAGACGCTATGGTAAAGAAGTGCCGACAATCCTTATTAAGACTCTTGCTCCCTGCTCTTTTAGTGATTGGAAATATTGAACTTAACCCTGGTCCCGAAAAAAATCACCTTTATGTCCACTTTTCTACATTTCCTGGGATTTTATACTCATGTTTTAAATAACACTCTGGGCCTGGGTTTACATGCAGGTGCCCCTCACATGACCTATCTCAATTGCTGTGTATTCGACAACAACCTATTGACACAATGAAAATACCTCAGTTGCTATTTAAATCTTCTCCTGTTATTCCAGTATTTAATTCTAAACCTGTTAAAGCACAAAAAAGACCCTTGTATCTAAGGAAAAATCCAGTTACTTTATGCCACCTTGGTAGAATTAGAGGTTTTAAGATTTGTCATCTAAACATGAGAAGTCTTGTTCCAAAATTGGATGAATTTAAAATCATGCTTGCTCAAACTAAGGCTCATGTTATGGCAATATCTGAATCATGGCTGTCCCCTACTATATCTGATTCCTTTCTTTCGATTGAAGATTATTCATTGTAGTAGTAGTAGTAGTAGTAGTAGTAGTAGTAGTAGTAGTAGTAGTAGTAAAAAAAAAAAAAAGAACATATATATATGCATACAGTACATACACACACATATATATATAATAAAATTAAAACAACAGATAATAAAACATGTACATCAACAAAATCTTCCAAAATCGTTATAAGTAGTTCAAATAAAAAATTCCCATGTTCAAAAAGGAGTAGGAAGGAGTTCGAAAAAACTTTTCTGGTCCTACCCCCTTTTTCTATTTTTAATTTCCTTTAGTTAAATTCAAACCAAATTGATTCTTTACTTATACGTGTTTACATACGCAAACATGTGCCATACTTCTACCTACCTACACTCACATTAACACATGCATACACATAGACACAGATGCATACAGACATGCATACATGCATACACACCACACACCCATTTATTTTATTTTTTTCAATCTATCACACCAAATAATATCCCATCCTAACTAGACTTATTATATTAGCCCAGGAACCATACATTCAATATACAGTACTATCACCTCGATTCCTTTTTGTATTCATTAAATATAATCATTTTAAATAGTCTCTTAAAATTGATCATTGTTGTACATGATTTTATCTCTTCACTGCAGCTGTTCCATATATAAACTCCTTTAGTTGTAATGCAATGATATTTGGCATTTGTTCTTATAAGTTTCCTTTGAAATACCAACGTTCCTCTTAAGTGATGTTTGCCGTCTCTCATTTGAAACAACCCTTGGATACTTTTTGATAGCTGTTGATTGTTTACTTTGTACATAATTTGTGCAGTTTTTA